>PVIY010011222.1:0-66105 GCA_004026745.1 Myrmecophaga tridactyla | reverse complement strand
GGCAGAGACCCTAGAGACACAGACAGTGACAGAGCAGGAGAGAGATAGAGAGCTGGGGAGAGCTGGGGAGAAATGCACCACTGGTGAAAGACAGCATTGCAGAGACACAAACACCGAGAGAAAAAGAAAAAATAGGAGACAAGATGAGAAGAGCAGAGCTAAGAGTAAAGGCTGCAGCTTGGACAGGCATGGACTTACAGGTACTGCCTCTTAACCCCTTTTAGATGAAGGAACTGAGGCTCAGAGAGGTACATGGCTTCCTCAAGGGCACACAGGAAGCAGTAGTGCAGGACTCAGGGCCCCCAAAAGACAGGATAGATATGTGTTTTGGGCCCCCCAAATGTTTCTTTTTAAGAATTGGAAAATTGATAATTTTTAAAAAGACAACAAATTTGTCAAAATGGAAAAAAATTCAGGACTTTATTGGTGCTTTATGGTTTAATATTATTTTCATTTTTAATTACAAACTGGGGTGGAGCTCTATGACTGCTTAGCACTTAGAGCCTCTGGACCCTAGGCCTATGCTGTCCAGGGTAATAGCCACCAGCTTTGTGGGGCTACTAAATTAAAATAAGATTCAATGAAATTAAGAAATTCAGTTCCTCAGTTAATCATCCACTTTCAAGGGCTCAGGGGCTCCGTGTGGCCAATGGTTCCCATATGGGGCAGTATAGAGCAGATCAGTTCCGTCATCTGTAAGACAGCATTGCAAGTCTTGACCCAGCCCTGCCAGTAAACCAACTTGGGAAGCGGGAGAGGTCCAGACAGCGCCAGCCGGTGGGGACACTGACACAGGATGAGGAGGTCCCCATGGAGGCAGAGCTGGTCCTGGGAGCAAGGAAAGCACCCCACAGCTGGAGAGAGAGCCAGAGGGGCCTGGGTGTGACATGGGGGACTGGGGAGGTCTGGGCAGCTCCAGTCACCTGCAGGTACAGCACCAAGGTGAGCCGCTCCAGGTACTTGGTGTTCTCGGGCTTGAAGGAGTGGGCCCTTCGCAGGTTCTGGGCAGCCGAGGAGAAGTCGCAGAGCTGGATGTACGCTTCGGCCCGCAAGGCATAAAAGTCTACCTGAGGGCGAGGGGACCACAGCTGCTGTCCCTTTCCCACAATCTGCCCCTTGGGGGTGGGGATAGGGGACTCCATGTCTCTGAGGCTTGACACCCAGTTACTGGTAGGGACACGGTGGCTTTGAGAGGAGAGGCCTGACAGGTGGTAGAGTGAGGGGGCGTATGTGCTAGCTTCCCCCTGCCCCTCAGGCCTTTCCCTCACCAGATGGGGGTCCAGGTGGAGCGCGCGGGAGAAGAACAGCACGGCCATCTCCCAGTCCTCTTTTTCCAGGCTCCTCTGGCCTTGGAAGTAGCTGCAGTGGGGAGCGCAGGGGGCCCAGGTAGAGAGGCTGGCCCTGATTTTGGACCAAGCCCAGGCACACGGCTGGGGTGGGGCGGGGGGATGGGGTGAGGTCGGGGGTAGGGAGAGCATTAGTGGCAGGCAGTGACCAGATAGGGCAGGCTGGCGTTTTTGGAGCTTACCCAGGCCAGCAGCCCTTCCTCAGCTGGGATGGAAGAACCCCATTACACAGCTGAGATCACTGAGACCCAGACAGGAAGAGTAACTGTCCCACGACACATTAATGGTTGAGCAGGACAGGAATCTGGGACCCTGGGGCAAGGTAGTCACTCACTATTCCCTGACTTTGAGGGGTACTGTTAACCCCTTGGGCTTTGGTTGGGGTTCTTCGAAGCCCTGGAACACCTGGTTGGTCCCAAAGATGCACTGCAGCGTCCCCTTTGGGATTGGAAACACCCATGGCTTCACGCTGTGCTGTGAATGGGCCTGGTCACACTTCAGAGGCTCCTAGAACAGAGGGAGAGCAGTGCTGGGACAGGTCTTGGAGCTGGCTGCTCCCGCCCCCACCCCCACACTCTTGCCAAGAATTTAATGGGATGTAGAAGGGTGGAACCGAGGACTGGTAGGAGTTGGGATTTGGGGTCCTGTGACACTCTGGCTTCATTCCCCTTAAGGATGCTGCAACCTCCCCTTCTCTTACCACACCTGGGGTGAGCCTTCCTCTCTCCCTTTTCTATGGTTAACGTCAGAAGTCAGGGCCCCTACACTTACACCGCCCTCTGCTCTCCTCCTGGTCCTACTCAGTTCCCACTGTCAGTTGCCGATACCTAAAGCTCCCATCTCTCCATCTCAGGCCCTGCCCCAAACCCGAGGCCTCGGGGACTCTTGGATATCCTTGTGGGACCCTCACACCCAATCTGACCACCTCACCTGACTGCTGCCCCAGTCTCTAGACCTCGGCGAGGATACTTTCCCTGCCAGCCACCCAACTGGAGAGCTATGTCCAATCTGTCCTCAAGTCCTGCAGGATTCGCTTCCTAAAAATCTCTCACACCTCTCCTCTGGTCTCCTGGTCTGGGCCAATGCCATCTCCGCTGGATGCCCGCTCCGGCCAGCCCGCTGCTGTCCTCCCCACCGGCCTCCCTGCCTCACATCCAGGGCCCTCGTTTTCTGCACAGTAGAGAGGGACTTTTCCTCAAATGTACAGGTGACCCTGCCCCTCCTGTACTTAAAACTTTCCTGCGGACCCGGGAAGAGTCTTGGTCTCTTTCACCCTGGCCTTTGCTTTACAGCCTTCTCCCGAGCCCGCACCTCGTTGGAGTCCGTCATGACGCCCCTCTCAGGAGGACCTCGCGGGCCAGTTCCCGGCGGCCCCACCGCTGCCGTTGCTAGGCACCATCCACAGGACGCCGACAAGCCCCGCCCCTCTGGCCACGCCCCCGGAATCCAATGGCTGAGTCGGAAACAAGTTAGAAAACTTTTTATTCGATGGCAAAGCTGAGGCCTAAAGAGAAGAAAGGACTGGCCCACTTTCCGCAGGCAAACTGGCAGGGCCGTGGCGGGGACGGGAACAAGACTCCCGCCTTCAAGTCCGAGGTCAAGCAAGGGCTGCCCGAGCTCCACAGCAAACCCTGCGCGGCCAGGGTGACGGCAAGCCGCGGAATGCGCCGGGACGCCCCGCAGAGGCCACGCCCAGCCACTTCCGCCCTTCCAAAGCGAGGCCCTCCCGGGATTGGCCGCCGGCGGCGCCCGACAGAGGGCGACCGCGCTCGGCCCCAGGCCGCTGACTCCGAGAGTGGGGCCGGGGCGGTGGGGCGCGGCGGCATGCAGCCTTCCAGCCTAGTGCGCGCCGGGCGGCGGCTGAGTCGGACCATGAGCCGGTGCGTTTTGGAGCCTCGGCCCCCGGGGAAGCGGTGGCTGGTGAGAGGAGTGCAGTGTGTGTGTGTGTGTATGTGTGTGTGTGTGTGTGCGCGCGCGTGTGTGTGGCGCGGAGGAGATGGGGACAGGCGGCAATAGGAGCTCCTGGGTCCAGCCCCAGTTGGGCCACTGTCTCCCGGGCAGAGTCTCCCAAATTTCTTGTCTCTGTTTTGTGAACTGGAAAATGGGTCCAATGCCATGAGGGGCTCCAGTAACCACGGGGCCTTTTCGAGTCTCCGTGCCCTTTCTCCCAGACCCCTTCCTCTTCCCTAGGGTCCTTTGCTCCTAGGGTCCCGGGAGGCGCTGTGGATCGGTGGTGGCGAGAGTTGTCGGGCCTCAGTTTCCCCGGTACCGCCCGCAGGTGGCCGGCCTGGGGAACCCCAGCCTGCCCGGCACGCGGCACAGCGTGGGCATGGCGGTGGTGGGGCAGCTGGCGCGGCGGCTGGGTGTGGAGGAGAGCTGGGCGCGCGACAGGCGCTGCGCCGCCGACCTCGCCCTGGCCCCGCTCGGGGATGCTCAAGTGGTCCTGCTCAGGCCGCGGCGGTTCATGAACGCCAACGGGCTCAGCGTGGCCCGGGCCGGTGAGTGAGGGCACCGGGGCTGAGCGGGCCGGGAGGGCGTTGGGGCCAGAGAGGGGGCTCGGTTGACCTCCAAGTGCCGCACAGTTGGATGCTTGTAGAGCCTCAGTTTCTTTATCTGTGATGTGGCTAATTCCCACCCCTCCTTACCGGAACCGAGTGTGGGTGAGTCCAGGCAGGATGCCCTCTGGGCAGATCCAGCAGTAACCAGGGCCACTGTTTCCCTGTGCCCAGCGGAGCTGTACGGGCTGACTGCCGAGGAGGTCTACCTGGTACATGATGAGCTGGACAAGCCCCTGGGGAAACTGGCTCTGAAGCTGGGGGGCAGTGCCAGGTGAGACCCTGAGCCCCTCTGAGTGGGGGTTCGGAAGTTGGCCTCTCAGTTGGGGTGGAGGAGGAGTGCTGGCCCCAGTTTGGACAGGGGGACAGTGACACTGATCTTAGGGGGATACTGACCCCAGCCTGGATTAGGGAGGGGGCAAAGGACACTATCAGAGGGAGGCACTAACTGTCCTTCTCAAATCCCTTGAAGGGGCCACAATGGAGTCCGTTCCTGCATTAGCTGCCTCAACTCGAGTGTGAGTTTGCCCCCTCTGTCCTGCACCGGGGTGGGTGGGCCAGCCCAGGCCCCACCACTCAAAGCTTCCTAGGCCCTTCTGTCTCCCCCACAGGCCATGCTGCGCCTGCTGGTGGGCATTGGGCGCCCCACACATCCTGGTGCGGTAGAGGCTCACGTGCTGGGCTGCTTTTCCCCTGCGGAGCAGGAGCTGCTGCCTCCACTGCTGGAGCGTGCCACTGACCTGCTCCTGGACCACATCCATGAGCGAAGCCAGAGGCCCATATTGGTCGCCTGATGCCAGTGGACACGGCTGCCAGCCTGACTGCAGTGCCCATGTGCCTGGCCGTGTCCACAAGCCACCACGTCAACCTGTGGAATCTACTCTTTATACAACTCTTTTCTTCTGGGCTGCCCCAGGCTGCCTATGGAATAAAGGGGGAACTGTGGCCCAAATGGTCCATATCTGGGGTCGGGGGATTGCTCGTCTCTCTGTCCTATTTGGGATGCAGGAAAACTTCAGGAAGACTGAACTTTTTGAGCCTTTTTGGAGAACTGGAGGCATGCATCTGTAAGAGTAAAGAGTCAGGCTGGGAAGTGGAGGCCTCCCTGGGGGCTCCCACCCTTCCGCTGCTTGTTGGGGATGGGACAGGGTCCAGCAGGCCCCCTTCCAGGGCATCACTTGCCCCATCGAGGCCTTGCCACATCTCTCTTCAGCCCATTTTAATAATGGGGAAATGGAGACTGAAAAAGGTTCAGCCTCATCCCAAAGCCCACACAGCTGCAGTGTGGCAGAGCCCTGATTCACACCAGGGCTGGCTGCCCCCTAGTTGCCCTGGGACCTCTGGCACCCTCACCTCAGGGTTGCTGTGCACCTGCAGGGTTCCCACGCGGGTGGAACGTGAGAGCAGTCTGAGGTCCTGGTGGGTGGAGGGAATGTGGGCCCGGCGTGGCACCAAACCCAGGTCCCCCAGCTGGTAGGGTGTGATGCCAGACAGCTGCTGCAGCAGGGGCCCCATCTTGGGCTGCTGGGTAGTGGGTTGGCTGTGGGGAAGGGCCTGGGGTCATTACCTCCATTTCACAGATAGGGCTGAGGCTCAAACAGGCTTTCAGGAGCCAGACTTCTGGCCCAGGATTGGCTAGGGACTGCCCCTTCACCCTGCTCCCTATGGCTGTCTCCTCTGAGGCAACGTGGGGCCACTTACCTCTCCTGGGGGGTGCTATTGAGCTGGGTCTCCTGGTGGGGACATGCAGCCACCTGGGGGCACAGGACCGTGGCTGAGCTGAGCATGGCCAACAGCTGCTGCAGCATTTCCTTGCGCTGCAGTTCAAACACCACATCAAAGCCGTTGTCCTCCTGTTCTTCTGGTTGCATCTGCCGGTAGGGGTGATCATGGGCTCATGGGAAATCTTAACCTCAGTGCCCATTTTCTCAACATGTTCCCTGGCCATGGGAGCCTCGGTTTCTTTATCTGTGAAGTGGGGCTAACTCCCACCCCTCCTTACTGGAACTGAGTTCTCCAAATGGGAAGACAAGACTGAGGCTCAAGGTCTTCTAGGGCTTCAGAGAAGGAATCCAGTTCCTTTGAGACCTTGAAGGGATCTTTGAAGTCCAGAAGCCAAAAAGGATGGACTCACCAGGAATCTCAGGGGACAGAGGGGACCTCTGACCCTGGCAGCAGCCCAGCCTCTTCTAAGAGCTCCTGAGCTATTCTCTCAGCAGCTTCTGCCCCCTGGCCCTGCCTTTACCCACTTCCTGCTTACCTGCAGAATGTCCCGTAGGAAGGAGGTGGCCTGGGTCACAGCCATCTCCAGGTTGGCTTGAGCCTTCTGCCCTTTGGTCAGTTCCTGTTGTAATTGCTGCAGCGTGGTGTGCTGCTGCTCCAGCTGCAGGCTCAGCTGCTCTTTTTGGCTCCTGGGCCCAAGATGAGACAAGTCAGCTGCCTTCCCCCTCTCCCCAGGCTGTGGCTGGCATCACCTGGGGCCGTGAGCCCTGCTGTTTCTCTCCAGCCCACAGGGGACCCTCATCTGACTCCAGGTCTCAGCCTACTTGGCAGGCAAAGCCTTGAGGCCCCTCTAGAGAGAGGAAGTCACCCATTTCATGTGGCAAACAAGGGATTGGGTTCAAGCTTGGTCCCAGCCTCCTCCTGTTGCTTGGCCCCCTCTGCCTGCCCACCTCAGCTTCTGGTTGTCTTTCTGCAGCTGCAGGAAGCTCTGCTGCAGGTGGCCCAGCAGGAGGCGCAGCTGTGCAGTTTCCAATGTGTCCTGCTGCTGCTCGCGGCACTTCTCGGTCAGCATGAGGATGATCTGGGGGTGAGGCCGGTGGCTGTGCTGTGGGGTCACTGCTGACCCCCAACCAGCCCTGCTCGCCCAGCCCCAACCCCAGCCAGGCTCCTTGCCCCCGTGTGCAGAGAGGCCAGCCAAAGCCCTGGGAGAGGAAATAACCAACTGGGGGTGGGTGGTTGGGGCTGGGGGACCAACACCATCTCTGGATGGGCAAAGGCCCAAGCGCCCTGGGGGTGGGCTTGAAGTCAACACATTATGGGGGCTTTAAAGCAAATAAAGAGAAAACAGCTGGACTCAGCATCCTACAGCCCCCACAAAGGGGCCCATTCCCGGCACTACTGCCTTTTCCCCTTTTACTTGGCTCCAGCCCAGGCCCGCCACTACCAGTCTGTGCACCCCAAGGGCATGGCTCTGGGGCTCCCCTCTGCTGTAGGTGCCCACAGCCGGTGGTGAGGGCCAGCGGTGCACCTTCTGGTGGCCTTTGCTGTGCCTGGCCATGACCTTCTGGTCGTTTTCCAGCAGCTGCAGCTGTTTGCACAGCGCATCCTGGGTGCTCTTGAGCTGCTCATTCTCCTGCAGCAGAGCCGCGCTTTTCCGGGACATCTTGGCCAGCTGCAGGGTCGCAGTGCGGTTCTCCCGGATGGCCCGCTTTGTCGTATCCCACATCTGGTTCGTGGCCACCTTGCGGAACTCGTTGGCCACCATGTTCACGCGCTGGATAATCTCCTTCCTCAGTCTGGTCAGGGAGGGAGGAAGGGACCGGGTGGGTGGGTGCAGGATCTGGGCCCCATAGCACCCAGCTGGCAGGGCCACTAAACACCTCTGCCCACGGGAGAGGGTGGGGCTCTGGACAGGATTTTCACTGAAGATTCCTTAGTACCTCTTGAATTTTGAACCATATCAGTGTGTTATTAAGTATTAAATCACAGAAAGTGGCGAAAGGAAGCCCAGAGATTCTCCAGTGCCAGTTATGAGAACTGGAGCTGGGGAGCTTATTAGCTTTTTCCCACCCCCACTCCCCCATAAATCAGGGATTCTGAGGAGCAGCCAGATTGGGGAGCTGGTGACCTGGCCCAGTCCATATAGTTAGAGCCTGAGGCAGGCTGAGGCCCGGGGCCTGCTTGGTGCCCGGGCCCAGTGAGGAAGGCTCCGGCAGCCCCAGCAGGGCATCCAGGGCTGCACGCCCCACCGAGCCCGCCTGACTCACCTGTCCTTGTCCAGCACTGACTTCTTCTCCAGGTTGTACACATACTCCTTGTAGTCGCTCTCCTGCTTCCGCAGCTCGTCCTCCAGCGTCATGAACTTGTCCGTGAGCTCCTCCTTCTGTAGCCGGAACTCCTCCAGCGCTGCCAGCTTCCCCCCTGCCCACCGCAGGGGACAAGGCCTGGTGAGGCGGAGCAGTGGGAGGGCAAGGACCCGGTGGGGGCAGCCGAGGGCCTTGAGTGGTGTCCCTCAGGTCTCTGCCCTTTCCACCGCGCTTCCTCCAGGTCCTCATGTCCTGCCTTCACTTCCAGAGCCGGCAGGGCTGGAACTCGGTCTCCTCACCCTCCCTGGGCCTCTCTCACCTTTATCGCCTTAGTCTGGACTGCCCGCCCTCCTCCCACCCCAGTAATTTTACAAAGCCCCCTCAGGTTCCATCTCCTCCAAGAAGCTTCCCTCAACACTCCTCTCTTCCCTTCTCTTTAAAATAAGCGACAACTGCAGCTGAATTTGAACTAGGTGCTTATAACGTCATTTGAGCCTCAACAAACCTCATCAGCTGGGCAACCCTGGGCAAGAGGCTTCACCGCTTTGCGGTACTTCCTCATCTACAAAGTGGGCATGATAATATTTCCTGCTGCATAGGATTGTGGGGCAAGTTAAGGGAGACGATGTGTGTGAAGCAGCACATAAGCTGTTGTTACTGAAGGTAGACATAATATCCCCATTTCCCAGGTGAGAAAAGGGAGGGTCACAGAGAAGTGCTTGGGCAAAGCTACAAAGATAGTGGCAGGGCTGGGCCATGAGCCCAGGGAGCCAGAGCCCCAGACTCCCAGCCTCTGTAGCATGCGCCTGTGGGCTCACCCTCCAGGGCCCCCTCACCAAGGACGATGTTCTCTGTAGTGAGCTGGTCCTTGGTCTCCTGGAACTCGTGGCGCACCTGGGCTAGCTGTGCCTCGAAGGCGTCCTTCTCCATCTCCTTGGACAGCTGCAGGCTTTGCAGCTGCTCATTGAGGTCAGTGATCTCATCCACCCGCTGGTTGAGTGTGCGTTTGAGGAAGGCCACGATCTCCTTCTTGTTGTTGGCCAGCTGCTCAAACTCCTGGCGGAACAGCTTCTCCTGCACGGCCAGCTCATCCCACTTCCTCTGGTACCTGGGACAGGGTTGGGGCAGAGGTTCAGGGATCTGGGTAGAGGGGCAGCCCCAGATGAGGGGCAGGACAAGCCAGGCCTCCAGTGCAGCTGAGCCCACTCTCCTGGGTCCTCTGTAAAGGACACAAAGTTTCCTTGTGGCCGGGAGGCAGCTTTATCTCCCAGCACGCCCCAGGAACAGCAGCCATGACCATAGCCAATATTTACAAAGCCCTTACTGCGTTCCAGGCACTGGGCTTTGTGCTTGCTGTTCATTCCATCACTAGAATGTAAGCTCCATGAAGGCAGAGCCTTTATCTGTTACCTTCGCAGCTGTGTCCCCAACACATAGGAAAGTGCCTGGTACATAGCAGAGGCTCGGTGTATGTGCTGGTTTGAAAGGAAGCATGTCCCCTAAGAAAAGCCATGTTTTAATATAAATCCCATTTCATAAAGGTAGAATAATCCCTATTCAATACTGCATGTTTGAAATTGTAATGAGATCATCTCCCTGGTTGATGTGATTTAAGCAAGAGTGGTTGTTAAACTGGATTAGGTGATGACATGTCTCCACCCATTTGAGTGCGTCTTGATTAGTTTCTGAAGTCCTATAAAAGAGGAAACATTTTGGAGAATGAGATATTCAGAGAGAGCAGAGAATGCTGCAGCACCATGAAGCAGAGTCCACCAGCCAGCGACCTTTGGAGATGAAGAAGGAAAATGCCTCCCAGGGAGCTTCATGAAACTGGAAGCCAGGAGAGAAAGCTAGCAGATGACGCTGTATTCGCCATGTGCCCTTCTAGCCGAGAGAGAAGCCCTGACTGTGTTCGCCATGTGCCTTCTCACTTGAGAGAGAAACCCTGAACTTCATCGGCCTTCTTGAACCAAGGTATCTTTCCCTGGATGCCTGTGACTGGACATTTCTATAGCCTTGTTGTAATTGGGACATTTTCTCGGCCTTAGAACTGTAAACCAGCAACTCATTAAATTCCCCTTGTTAAAAGCCATTCTGTTTCTGGTATATTGCATTCTGGCAGCTAGCAAACTAGAACAGTGTATATGTGTTGGCTCGTCACAACTACCCCTAAGAAAGCAGGTACTATGATTATGTCTGTTTTACAAATGAGGAGACTGAGGCTCAGAGGTGAAGGAACCCTAGTTAATAAAGGCAAAATCGAAACTTGAACCCAAGTCAATCTGAGCCCAAAGCTGAGGCTGCTAACTACTCTGTCTACTGCTGTGGTAGGCCAACTCTTTCCAACTCTTTTCCAAACCCTCACACCCCGCCCCAACACTTGGGCACTTCCCAACCTCAAGCCTTTGCACCTGTAGTCCCCACTGCCTGCATACCTGTCTTCCTTACCCTTGTCCATGGAATGACCCCTTAGTGTGGCCCTGAGCCACATTTGTGGCCCTCTCTTTGATGTCCTCCTCTAGGATGGCCCTTGTCCAGTGAACATTTGAAACCTCATGATGTGTCTGTTCCCTCTATCTCTGTATTCTGAGGGCTGGCAGAGGGGTTGGCAAACAGTAAGTACCCAATAACTGTCTGCCAAATGCGTTTTCCCCAAATACATTCCACCTGGTATCACAGCCTGAGGGAAGTTTTTTGTAGAGTCTTTAGAACATTACATAATCAGTGTACTGATTTTTCAATGGAAGAATTGCTAGAAGTAATTTGGATAGATATTTTATTTCATAATTTACTCAACCAACATCCGTTGAATGGCTACTGCATACAAGAGTACTGTGGGGTAAGGAGAAGAATGACTCAGTTTATGGAGCTAGGAAATGGCCTGACACTTGCTGTGTGAGGAGCCTGCAGTTCACCCAGGAAGTAGCCTGGCACAGAGGAGCCAGGGAGGCCAGTACCTCCTCTTCCTGGGGTGACTTTTCTCTAAGCCTCAGTCCCTCCACCTGTGTAATGGAGCTGATTTCAGGACCTCTTTCATAGGATCATCACGAGGAAGCATGAGGTGAATTGGGAATGGGCGCCCTGGCAGGAGATGTAGACTCTATGCCCCTCATTATACATGCTAGAACCTGGTGCCTACCCCAGGGTTTCACATGTCTCCAAGTGGAGGCATGCCCCGCTGACTTACTGTGTCCACATGGCGCACACAAAGGGCTCGACTCTATTAGCTATAGTCATCTGAACATCATTTGGGGAAGAACCGCTGTCTACTCTTAACCAAAGCGGTTGGTGTTAGTGTATCAGTGCCAGGAGGAAACTCATTTTAAAAGAACAAAGGAGAATGATGGGCAAGAGAACATTCTCTGAATGAAGAATTAAAGAGAAAATTCCACCCCATCACCCATGTTGCACACAAAACTGGCTTTAGGACAAAGTTGCAGAGGAGGATCAACCTTCCTCATTTACATTTGGGGAAACTGAGGCCCTGTGTGGCGAAACTGGACCCAGCAATGAAATAAGTCAGCGGGGCATGCCTCCACTTGGAGACATGTGAAACCCTGGGGTAGGCACCAGGTTCTAGCATGTATAATGGGGGGCATAGAGTCTACATCTCCTGCCAGGGCGCCCGTTCCCAATTCACCTCACTGGTTAAACGCGGACCTTTTTAAAATAGCATGATCCTATGGGTAGGAGCAGGGTTGGGGGAAAGGGGAATGCACCTGGGGAAACCCATTTTCCCTCAAAATCTCACAGCCTTCTAAAGTTACCTATGGGGAAACTGAGGGTGGGAGTGGGGCCTGGACATCACATGAGAAGCCAGAACACAGAACTAGGAAGTCCTAGCAGAGCCAAGCCTGCACAGCAGTCACCTCTGAGCAGAGCTCCTGACCCCATCAGTGCCCAGTGCTGCCAAGGCAGGGCCAGCCTCCCTGCCCTCCCCCGCCCACCCACCGGGCCAGCCTGTCTTCCAGGTCTCGGATCTGGATGTGGTAGAACTCCCGTGTCTCTTCATCAACAAGTACTTCCATGGACTTGTTGGCTAGGTTGGGATCTTTTCTGCCCCCTTTCTTCTTTTTGACCTCAGGCTCCTTGACCCCCTTGCCTGCCTTCTTTTTTGGAGCCATGGCTGGTGGCAACTACTGTTCGTGAGGCCCCTTTAAAAGGCCAGGTGGTTGCTAAGGAAGTTGGTCTCATACATAGCAACAAACTGAGGAAATGAGGCTGGGCTTAAAGGGACACTGCCCTCTTCCTGGCAGGGCTGGCCATTGGTGCCTAACTGCCCCTCCAAAGCAGACAGCATCGCAGAGGCCCTAAGGGCCGGTTATCCTTGACTTTTCTGAGATCCAGATGCTTGCTCTTAGGGCACCCTTTTGGGGTCTGGGGAGACCCCTTCTTCCCTCAAAGTGGAAATGAAATTAAATCATTAAAACTGGTCAGGACTAAAGCTAGAAATCATCGTCCAACCCCTTTGTGCAAATCGGAAGATGGAAGCTCAGAGAACAGTGCAGACTTCCCTATAACCATTCAGACCAGAAGAAGCCTGTCACCTGCCCATTCCCACCACCCGCCCCCCTCAGCTGAGGAGCACCCTCCCTGAGGTCTCTGAGGCCATCTTTTTAACTCTTTGGTGATGCAGCCACGTAGCAAAATCATTCTCTCAGCTTCACCCAAAGCGGGTGGTGGGAGCACTGGGGTAAGAAATGGACATTTTATATCCAATACTGGGGTCCGAGGACTCAGCATCTCCCTGTCCAGAGGCTTGTTTAGTTTTTCACAAAAATTGTTGGAAGTGGTCCCTCTGCACACCACTGACCTTGGGCAAACAAGGACCCACTGTGCAGGTTTGGGCTAGGATGGCAGCAGCTGGGGGAATGGGAGGCTTCCAGCAGCACATGTCCTGGCTGGCAGCATGTACCCCAACCAGAAACTCTGGCCCCTCGATGCCCCTGGTTCCCAGATCCAGCCTTCACTGCTGGCCATGATTGTTTGCCTTCTGTGTCCGCCACCAGCCCAGGTGCCCCCAGGTGACAGTGGCCTGGTCCTCTTCATCCATGTCCCAGTGTTGGCACTTAACAACAGCTGGTGTATTAGTCAGGGTTCTCTAGGGAAACAGAACCAACAGGATATATCTGTAAATATTATGAGATTTTATAAAAGTGTCTCATGCCGTTGTGGGGATGCATGAATCCAAATTCTGGGGGGCGGGCTGCAAGCTGGCGATTCCGATGAAGGTTTTTGATAAATTCCCCAGGAAAGGCTGGCTGGCTGAAGTAGAGATGAAAGTTCTCTCTTCTGACTGCTGAAGTCATCAATTCTCCTTTTAAAGCCTTCAACTGATTGGATTAAATGTCTTTCATTGCTGAAGACATGCTCCTTAGGTGATTGTAGATGTAATCAGCCATAAATGCAACCAGCTTATTGACTATTTAAGTCCATGAAATGTCCTTTCAGTAAGAGTTAGGTCAGTGCTTACTTGACCAGACAACTGGGCCCCATTACCTGACACATGAGCCTAACCATCACAGTACACCCCCGGTCAGTTTGGCAGCTATACACATGACCTTAAACCATGCTTAATCTCTAAATAAAAAATTGTAACACATATTTTTTGCCTAACAGTACTCAACTGTGTATAACTGAAACACTAAATCTGTATATAACCAGAACACACTAAATCTCTCCAAAATGGGGTGCAAGTCCTTAGGTAATATCCACTTTTAAACTTGGTATCTTAAAACTTAAATGTTATGACATGAACAATGCAACTTATGTCATCTGATAAGGGGATAAGATAGGGAAGAAAACAAAGATATTTGTTTTATGTACATATACAAATATGCTGATAACAAAATAAGAAATATTCATACCATTACAGTCCTCCCTTCTGTAACTCGTCACATGGTCGTAGTTCATATTTATCACTACCTTCTTCCGCTACCCATTCTATATTCTCTTTACCCTCAGCAATCACCTCAGCTGGCCTGGTTCTTTGCCTGGTGAGATGACCCAAACCTTCATTCCTGAAGGCTCTGGGCCATTGGTAGTCCTGCCTGGATTGGGTTGTTGCAGTTTTCTATTACTTTAATCACAGGGCACAGTAGTACTAAGTGACCCCCTAGGGGATCTCCTGCATTCCAGGCACACTCTTTACCTCCACTGTGTAGCTGCAGTCCTATTTCCCCTTGATAGTCAGGATCAATTACCCCAATCAGTACAGTAGTCCTCTACTTTATCTGTTGATTCAAAAGCATGAGAATGCTCGAAGTGGCCAGGTGGCAGTCTTTGTGTGTGTGTGTGTGTGTGTGTGGGCAGGCACCGAGTATTGAACCCCGGTGTCTAGTGTGGCAGGCGAGAATTCTGCCACTGAGACACCGTGGCCCACCTGCCAGGTGGCAGTCTTAACTTCCAGTTCGATGGAATTGTTGTTGTGTCTCTTGGTGGGAGCACGCCTCCTTTTGGAACTAAGACCTGTAGACCAGCAGAGCTTAATGTTTCAGGGACATGAAGCAAAAATTTTTCTAGTGGATCACTAGAGGTAATAGTGAATGGTGCCACTCCCATTTCCACTCCTTGATTCCTGGACCCATAAATCCTGGCTATGGGGGAAACAGCACCATAGAGTGGATGATGCTTTAGAGTATAAATGTTCTCCTGGAGAACATTGCCCCATTCCTGCAAGGTATTGCCACTTAGTTCACACCATAATTGCGTGTTCAAAAGGCCATTCTACTGTTCTATCAATCCAGCTGCTCCAGGAACATGGAAAGACGAGAGGTTCCCTGAGCATGTGTCCATTCCCATACTTCATTTGCTGTCTAGTGGGTTCCTTGATCAGAAGCAATGCTGTGTAGAGTACCGTAACAAAGGACAAAGCATTCTGTAAGTCCTTGGATGGTAGTTTTGGCAGAAACATTGCATGCAGGGAAGGCAAACCCATATCCGGGGTATATGTTTTTTTCAATTAGGAAAAATCACTGCCCCTTCCCTGGTGGAGGCAGTCCAGTGTAATCAACCTGCCACCAGGTAGCAGACTGATCACCTTGGGGAGTGGTGCCATATCAGGGACTGAGGACGGTCTCTGCTGCTGGCAGATTGGGCAATCAGCAGTGGCTGTAGCCATACCAGCCTTGATGAAGCCTGTGCTGTCGAGCCCATGCATAACCTCCATCCCAACCATCATGCCCACTTTGTTCATGAGCCCATTGGGCAATAAGAGGGGTGGGTGGGAAAAGAGGCTAACTGGTATCCATACAACGGGTCACCTTTCCAGTTGATTATAAAAATCTTCCTGTGTTGAAGTCACCCTTTGGTGAGCATTCACATGGGACACAAATATGTTCGTGTTTCTTGCCCAGTCAGAAAGGTCTGTCTACATATTTCTCCCCCAGACCTCTTTGTCACAATTTTCCAATCACGTTCCTTCTAAGTCCTTGAATATCCAGCCACACCATTAACAGTAGCCCATGAATCAGTATACAGATCCACTTACAGTCAGTTCTCTTTCTAAGCAAAATGAACAACCAGGCGCACTGTTGAAGTTCCACTCACTGGGAGTATTTCCCTCTCACGACTGACTTCAGGGACATCCCAGAAAGGGGCTGCACTGCTGCAGCTGCCCACTTTCAGGTGATACCTGTGCAGAACCATCTGTAAACCAAGCCCAAGTTTTCTCTTTCTCAGTCAACTGAAAGATGCTCCCCAAGAGGACATAGCTGTGGGCTGGGAAAGAGAAGGTAACGTGGCAGGAGTGGGGGCCATAGGCATTTGGGCCACTTCCTTATGTAACTTACTTGTGCCTTCAGGACCTGCTTGAGCCCTATCTATCTATACCGTTCCCGTTTTATGATGGAGTGCTGCTGTGCATGCTCAACTTTGTGGCTTGGCAGGTCAGACAACACCCAGCTCGTGATAGGCAACCCAGGGTCTCTAACTTGGTGGCCCATGGTTAAGTATTTGGTCTCTACTAAGGCTCAGTAGCAGGCCAAACGGAGTGTAGTTATCTGCAGAGGATGGCAAGGTTTTGCTCCAAAATCCCATGGGCCTGCATTGTAATTCTCCTATAGGGGTCTGCCAGAGTCTCTAGACAGCATCCCTATTTGCCACTGACACTTCCACACCATTGGGTCTGTGGGATCACATGGTCCAAGTGGCAGAGCAGCTTGCAGAGCAGCCTGGACCTTTCACAGAGCGTTCTCTTGTTCCAGAGCCCACTCAAAATTAGCAGCTTTTCTGGTCACTCGATACATGAGCTGGAGGAGCCCACCCAAATGAGGAACATGTAGTCCCCAAAATCCAAAGAGGCAAATAGGCGTTGTGCCTCCTTTTGGTCGTAGGAGGGTCCAGATGCATCAGCTTATCTTCACCTTAAAAGGGATATCTCAACAAGTCACACACCACTGGATACCAAGAAACTTCACCGAGGTGGAAAGCCCTATATTTTTCTTGGATTTATCTCTCATCCTCTGATATGCAAATGCCTTACCAAAAAGTCTAGAGTAGTTACTGCTTTTTGCTTATGTGAGGATTCTGCTAGTTGCTGAGTATGTCTATTCTAATTACGCATTCTGGAACTGGGGAAATGACCACAGAATGGATCCGGGGATCCAATCAGCATGATATCATCGATATAATGGACCAGTGTGATGTTTTGTGGGAGGGAGAAATGATCAAGGTCCCTACGGACAAGATTAAGACATAGTACTGGAGAGGTGATATACCCCTGAGTTAGGACAGTGAAAGCAAACTGTTTCTGGTGGTCCTTATTAACAGCAATTGAGAAAAAAGAATTTGCCAGATCAATAGCTGCATACCAAATACCAGGGGACGTATTGACGTGCTCAAGCGATGATACCACATCTTTAACAGCAGTTGCAACTGAAGTCACCACCTGATTAAGTTTACAGTAATCCACTGTCATCCTCCAAGTTCCATATGTTTTCTGCATGGGCCAAATAGGGGAGTTGAATGGGGATGTGGTGGGAATCACCACTACTGTATCCTTCAAGTTATTAAGAGTAGCACTAATCTCTGAAATCCCTCCAGGAATCCTGTATTGCTTCTGATTTACTGCTCTGTTAGGGAGGGGGCAGTTCTGATGGCTTCCTCTTGGGCTTTCCTACAACAATAGCCTCCATGAGTCAGCGAACAAATGTGGGGATTCTGTTAGTTGCTGAGTCTGTCTATTCCAATTACGCATTCTGGCACTGGGGAAATGGCCACAGGATGGGTCCGGACTGTGAGACAGACCTGAGCTAAAACTCCTTCGATCACCTGACCTCCAGAAGCCCCTACTCTGACTGTGGACCACAGTGATATTTCGAGTTTCCTGGAATTAATGTCACTTCTGAGCCAGTGTCTAACAATCCCTGAAATGTCTGATCATTTCCTTTTCCCCAGTGTACAGTCACCCTGGCAAAAGGCCTTGCTGGAGAAGGCTGAGAGAAAGGTTAACAGGGTAAATTTTTGGCAGTGTGTAACGGTTCTCCCCCTAGGGGACCTGGCCTCCCCTCATTCGAGGGGCTGTGGGTCTGTAAACTGTCTCAAGTCTGATAATTGATTAAGGGGCTGTGACTCTCTTTTTGTAATTCAAGTTAGACTTTCGTTCACTTGACCTAGAACTCTCCTGCTTATACAAGATCAAATACGAATTTAGTAGATGCCCATCTATTTTACTTCTAGGTATCCCATGGTCTACTAGCAAACCTATAAGTCTCTGCGAGTCAGATTATTTTGACTGCAGCTTTGAGTCTGCTGTCCATTATGGTGGCCACGCCCACCCTGTCTTTGGTGATTAAGTGCTGCCACGTGGCTTCTACCAACTCGGGATCTGATGCCCTTTGTGTTTAAGGATTCCAGCCCAGGGGCAGCAGTTCCCACAGTAGTATCTGGCTTACTGAGAAAGGTGATTACAGAGTGCTTCAGAGGCGAAGAAGTTAGTCTCACAGATTTCTTCTTCTTTTTTTTTTTTAATTGCAAAAGCACAGAAACTTTACTAATCTTTAATTTTTCCTACTTGACTCCTCAAAAACAGTAGCATAGTCCAGAATTTTCTTTGCGGTGTTTTTGTAATTGTCTTCTCTTCTCTATTCTGAGACTTTTCCATACGAATATTCACTTTAATCCGACTTCTATGGTATGGCTGGAAAAGAGGATATGCAATAACCCTCTCAAATTCCTTTATCTCTTTCTTTACTTTCTCACGCTTCTCATGTGCAGATGGCAGGCTCTGTTTTCCCCTCAAGAGCCTTTTCTTGAGTCTCTGCTCCATAAATCCTCGCCCTTGAATCCTGCGTTCCTGGTGATCTTTAATTTGCATCTGTTCCCTCTCTACTTGTTTTCTTCTCTGTGCTTGCTGGTTGCCATGTTCTTCTGGCATAAATTTTGGTAGTGTTGTTTCACTGGGGACTCGTAGTTGTTTAAATGTTTTATTCCTGAGTTCTCCGGCCTGTCCTGCTCGATATATGTGCCTCTTTATGTGTTTCAGCTTCTCTCTCAGGTACTAAATAGTACTATTTTTGTCTCTCTGTGTCTTAGGTTATTTTCTCCTCTATCTTCTCCTCAGTTTCCCTGATTGACTTTTGTTCTTTCATCATTTCAACTATTCTGTTATTATAACAAGACTCTGCTTTGGCAAACCAGTAATCAAGAGAAAGAGACCGCTCCTTACAGAGTGTTTTATACTCCTCTTGATATTTTTGGGTTATCAGTCTTCTTGCTGCTGTTGTATGCACACCACCCAGATTCAAGACCTTTTTCTCCAGTGGGGAGTGTTGGCCTGCAGCAATCCTAGAGTCTTTAGATGCTTTAGCCCAGGCTAATCTCCACTCAAAAATGCCACTGAAGTTCAGGGTCTCTGTCTCATCTGGAAGGGCACTTGGTAAAGTCTGCTAGCCTTTTCTCCCAGCTTCTTGTTTCATGAAGTTCCCCCTGGGGCATTTTCCTTCTTCATCTCCAAAGGTCTCTGGCTGCATGGTCTCTCATGGCTCTCAGATTTACTCTTCACAGTTCTGCTGAAAGGCGTGTCCTCTGGACATTCCTGGGGTGGGTGAGTAGGTATGATAAATTCATTCTCACATTCCAATCTCTCTAAGCCTTTGGAGCTCCTCATCTACATTATATCTTGGCAGTATTGGCATTTTGATCTCAGGTAGTGTTAGCCACCTTTTTTTTTTTAATTAATGGAATTTTATTGAGATATAGTCACATACCAAATAGTCCACCCAAAGTGTACAAGCAGTGGTTCACAGTATTATCATATAGTTGTGCATTCATCACCACAATCAATTTTAAAATATTTTAATTACTCCAACAAAACAAAAACAAAACACCCAAAACATCCCATACCCTTATCCCTACTATTATTTATTTATTTATTTAGTCTTTATTTTATTACTCATCTGCCCATACAGTGGATAAAGGGAGTGTCAATCATAAGGTTTTCCCAATCACCTGGTCACACAATACAAGTTATATAGTTATACAATCATCAAGAAACCAGTCTTATCCAGGAGTGAAAGTCTCCCTAGTGGCGTGAGAGATGACTCCCAGGGATGAGCCTGGCCCTGGCACTGTGGGATCAACAATGCCAACCTAACCAAAAGGAGGAAAAGAAGTGTAACAAGTAAGGTATTAATGGCTGAAAGATTTCAAATAGAGTCAAACAGACCTCCTACCCTGGAGGTCACTCTTACACAAGTTTCAGTTAGACTTTGCTACCTATCATAACTTGCCAAACCCCAGCCTAAACCATTCCTGCCAATCCTAAAGGACACCTAGGGCATTATCTAAGAGTCTACAAATCCTCCATGCACTAGGGTAACTTTCCAGAAACCTACAACCTCCAGATGGGTCCCTGGACCAGATAAGTCCTGAAACACAGAGGGGCCAGCCTCTCTAAGAACATTAACTAGTTCCATCTCCCAGTCCCATATCATTGACAGCCCCTTCCAACGTGAAAATGTTAGACTGGGCATAGCCCAAACACCCCTAAAGAATGGGAGAAAAAAATCAAAGGTGATGGTGGAGTTATACAGAGAAGGTAGGGTTTAATAAGTGAGTATGATTGCTGAATCATTATACTGATATTTCTTTTAGTCCCCAGTATCTTAGATCAGCTAGAATTAAAAACCTAAAATTATGGCATTGTAACCCATACCAAACTCTGAAATCTGTTCTACAACTAACTGTTCTGGTGTGCTTTGAAATTTATTGCTTTTTTTAATATATATGTTATTTTTCACAATAAAAAAGAACTGTTAAGAATTTAAAAATTCATATATTAAATATGCACTAAAATTCAAAATATGCTCCCAATTGATGTTTATGTAACATTTTTGTTTTTATAGTATATAATTATGATTATAAATGTAGAATTTTGTGATTTATAAATAAATTGCTCTCAAAAAAAAAGAAGAATCCAGTCTACTAGATTACAGTTCAATAGCTTTTCTAATGCACTAGAAACTAAAAAGGAATAGCTATAAAATGCATAAGAATAACTTCCAGAATGACCTCTCGGCTCTATTTGAAATCTCTCAGCCACTGAAACTTTGTTTTGTTTCACTTCTTTTCCCCCATTTGGTCAAGAAATCATTCTTAATCACATGAAGCCAGGGCCAGGCTCATCCCTGGGAGTCATGTCCCATGTTGCCAGGGTGTTGTAGTTTGCTAGCTGCTGGAATGCAACACACCAGAGACAGATTGGCTTTTAATAAAAGGAGATTTATTTTGTTAGTTCTTCAGAGGAAAGGCAGCTAACTTTCAACTGAGGTTCTTTCTCACATGGGAAGGCTCAGGGTAATCTCTGCTGGCCTTCTCTCCAGGCCTCTGGGTTCCAACAACTTTCCCCGGGGTGATTCCTTTCTGCATCTCCAAAGGCCTGGGCTGAGCTGCGAGTGCTGAGATGAGCTATGCTGAGCTGCTTGGGCTGAGCTATGTTGAGTCTCTCATTTGAGCACCAGCCAATTAAGTCAAACATCATTCATTGCAGCAGGCACGCCTCTAAGCCAACTGCAGATGTAATGAGCAACAGATGAGGTTCACATACCGTTGGCTCATGTCCACAGCAACAGAACGAGGTACCATCACCTGGCCAAATTGACACCTGAACCTAACTACCACAAGGGGTAATGAGGATGGGTCACAAAAATAATTAGGAGTGTCTTTCGAGCCAATTACCTCAGGGCCTTCATCACAATTTCGTTTGGTGAAACAGGATTTATCTCTCCAGACAGAGGAGTGAGGGCTGTTTTCTCAGGGGAGGTGGTTATAAGTTTATTAGGCATTGTAGAGTTAATCTGCTCAGGTGGAGGTTAAATGGCAGACTCCTCAGGGCAGGCTGGAGGTGGTGAAGCTGTTTCCTCAGGTCAGACCATTACAGGTTTATCTAGCAATGACTCAGCAGAATCTAGAGTGTCAGTGTCCTCACTGATGTCATTATCAACCCATATGTCCCCATTCCAATTGTCAAGATTCCATTCTTTCCAATCACTATTCTTATTTTAACAGCAAGACACCCTGCAAGACTGAGAATTCAGTTTACGTTGTAACTCTGTCACTTGCACAGTGAGACTCTGGGTCTGTTTTTCAGAGACCTCAAGTCAGTGGCCACAGGAAATAAGATTTTCTTTCAGGGCAAACATAGTAAACTTTACATGTTTCTATTGGCACTTAAGAGTAAATTGGAAGCCTTCAGCTCACCCCTTTCTTTTATAACTGTATCCAGTGTATCTATGAACAATTAGCCAACATCATTATACGTTTCAGTTCCACAAAACTCTGTCAATGTCCCCAAATCCACTGAACTGGGACAGAATAGTCTCTTCAATAAATAGGGCTGGGAGAACTGGATATCCATATCCAAAGGAATGAAAGAGGACCTCTACCTCACACCCTATACAAAAATTAACTCAAAGTAGATCAAAGACTTAAATAAAGAGCCAGTACCATAAAAATCCTAAGGAGAAGGTGGGCCACCGTGGCTCACTGGCAGAATTCTCACCTGCCATGCTGGAGACCTGGGTTCAATTCCCGGTGTCTGCCCATGCGAAAAAACAAAACAAAACAAATACCAAAAACTCCTAGAAGAAAATATAGGGAAACATCTGTAAGACCTAGTGATAGGAAGTAGCTTCCTAGACCTGACCTTCAAAACACAAGCAACAAAAGAAAAATTAGATAAATGGGAACTCCTCAAGATTGAACACTTTTGTGCTTTGTCAAAAAGGTGAAGAGGTAGCGAACTCAATGGGAGGGAATATTTGGTAACCATATGGGCTGGTTTGAAGCTGTTATGTACCCCAGAAAGCCCATGTTCTTTTAATCCATTCCTGCGGGTGTAGACCTATTGTGAGTGGGCCCTTATACTTAGATTGTTTCAATTGAGATATGACCCACCAATTAAAGGTGGGTTTTAATCCTTTACTAGAGTCCTTTATGAGAGGATAAAAGACAGAAAAACTGTATGAGTTTAGAGAAAAACATCCCAAAGATGCTAACAGAGGCCCCACAGAAGCTCAGGGAGAAGGAGCCACTGAAGCCAGAAGCCGAAGGCAATGAAACCCAGGAGAGAAGGACCAGCAGATGCCACCATGTGCCTTCTCATGTGACAGATAGCTGTCCCAGGTACTGTAACTGAGAAGTTAAGATTTAAGGGATGACTTTGATTATCTATATTCCTTTTTGCTTTCTGGTATACTGGAGTAGGCAGAGGGAAATACCTGAAATCTTTAAATTGTAATCCAGCTGCCTTGATCTCTGATAGTGTTTGTTTAGCCTTTATCTTCTGTCCCTGTGATTGTAAAAACCTTGTGAATTACCTTTGTTTGTACCCAATTATCCAGCTTTTTTTTTTTTAACTTTAGAGTCTTGTAATCACTAAAGACTGCCCCTAATGTTTATTAAGAAGGGTCTTGGGTCAGCCCAGGACTAATCCATCCAATCCAAAGTAGTCTTGATAACCGAGACTGGATATAACCAAAATGGGCCTGCCTGACATGCGCAGTAGGTTAGACTTGACCCTACAAGTCACCTATACCACAATATAATAGTAAAAATCACACCCATCATTATATTATGACCACCATTTTCTTACATATGTTCTGTGACTAAGCATGTAATCAATCTGCACGTGCTCAATAATTAGATCACCTCTAATTACATCATTTGGAGCCATTGTGCTCATCATCCTAAACACTGCCCATCTTTTTCTCTAATGAAACTATCACAATTCCTGCAGTTTGGGGAGACAGATTTTGAGCCAATAGGCCATCTGTTCTCCTGCTATGCACCTAGCAATAAACTTTTTCTGTCTTTGAAACCCTGCAGTTTCAGGAATTGGGTCATTTGAGTGCATGGGGCAAAAGAACCCACCGCCTCTGTCCAGTAACAATACCAGCAGCCTTTCTTCAGAATCCAGGTATCAACCTGTTGATGCTTTAATGGGAACATTTTCAAGGCCTTACAACTGTAAATTTTAAGTTAATAAATCCCCATTGTAAAAGCTAATCCATTTCTGGTATATTGCATTCCAGCAGCTTTAACAAACCAAAACACCATATATCTGACAAGGGTTTGAAACCTAGTATATATAAAGAAATCCTATAACTTAATAATAAAAGGACAAACAACCCAATTAAAAATGAGCAAAAGATTTGAACAGACTTTTTTTTTTCAAAGAGGAAACACAAATGGCTGAAAAGCACATGAAATATGTTCATCTTCATTTAGCTATGGGAAATGCAAATCAAGGTGACAATAAGATATCATCTCACACCTATAAGAATGACCACTATTCCTTTCTTTCTAAGCCAACTCAGCATGTGAACTCACTGCCCTCCCCCCTACACGGGACATGACTCCTACGGGTGTAAATCTCCCTGGCAATGTGGGACAGAAAACCTGAGATAAGCCAGGACCTGGCATTAAGAGATTGAGAAAGCCTTCTTGACCAAAAGGAGGAAGAGAAAAATGAGACAAAATAAGGACTCAGTGACTGAGAGATTTAAAAAAGAGTCGAGAGGTTATTCTTATTTTTTAAAAAAATTTTTATTTTACTTTATTTTTTTAAATACCAAAAAAACGCAAAGCAAATGCAAACATTCCTATTTTGATCATTCTGTTCTACATATATAATCAGTAATTCACAATATCATCACATAGTTGCATATTCATCATCATAATCATTTCTTGGAACATTTGCTTCTATTCAGAAAAAGAAATAAACCGAAAACAGAAAAAGAATTTATACATACCATACCCCTTACCCCTCACTTTCATTGACCACTAGCATTTCAAACTAAATTTATTTTAACATTTGTTCCCCCTATTATTTATTTTTATTCCATATGTTCTACTCATCTGTTGACAAGGTAGATAAAAGGAGCATCAGACACAAGGTTTTCACAATCACACAGTCACATTGTAAAAGTTATATCATTATTCAATTATCATCAAGAAACATGGCTACTGGAACACAGCTCTACATTTTCAGGCAGTTCCCTGCAGCCTCTCCATTACATCTTGACTAACAAGGTGATATCTACTTAATGCGTAAGAATAACCTCCAGGATAACCTCTCGACTCTGTTTGGAATCTCTCAGCCATTGACACTTTATTTTGTCTCATTTTGCTCTTCCCCCTTTTGGTTGAGAAGATTTTCTCAATCCCTTGATGCTGAGTCTCAGCTCGTTCTACGATTTCTGTCGCACGTTGCCAGGAAGGTCCACATCCCTGGGAGTCATGTCCCACGTAGACAGGGGGAGGGTTTGCTTGTTGCTTTGGCTGGAGAGAGAGACCACATCTGAGCAACAAAAGAGGTTCTCTTGGGAGTGACTCTTAGGACTAATTTTAAGTAGGCTTGACCTATCCTTTGTGGGGTTAAGTTTCATATGAACAAACCCCAAGACTGGGGCCTATAGCTTTGGTTGTCCACACTGCTTGTGAGAATATCAAGAATTCAACTTGGGGAAGTTGAATTTCTCCCCATTCCTGGAGGTTATTCTTATGCATTGTATAGGTACCCCTTTTTAGTTTAGGGTGCATTGGAGTGGCTGGAGGGAAGTACCTGAAACTGTTGACTGTGTTCCAGTAGGTTAGATTCTTGAAGACAATTGTATAAAGATATAACATTACAATGTGACTGTGTGATTGTGAAAACCTTGTGTCTGATGCTCCTTATATCCATGGTATGGGCAGATGAATAAAAAATATGGATAAAAATAAGTAAACAAACAATGGAGGTAAAAGGGTAAAATAAACTGGGTAGATGGAAACACTAGTGGTCAATGAGGGGGTTAAGGTGTATGGTATGTATGAGTTTTTCTTTTTTCCTATTATTTCTTTTTCTGGAGTGATGCAAATGTTCTAAAAAATGATCATGGTGATTAATACACAACTATGTGATGATATTGTGAGCCATTGATTGTGCACTATGCATACAGAGTATGTGTGTGAAGATTCCTCCCCCCCCCAAAAGAATGGCCACTATTAAACAAACAGAACACTACAAATGTTAGAGAGGATGTGGAGAAATAAGAACATATATTCACTGCTGGTGGGAATGTAAAATGGCTTGGCCACTGCAGAACACAGTTCGGCGGTTCTTTTGAAAACTAAATATTGAGTTGCCATAAGTTCTAGCTTGCTAGCTACTGGAATGCAATATACCAGAAATGGAAAGGCTTTTAAAAAGGGGAATTTAATAACTTTCTAATTTACAGTTCTAAAGCCGAGACAATGTCCCAATTAAAACAAGTCTATAGAAATTCCAATCAAAGGCATCCAGGGAAAGATACCTTGGTTCAAGAAGGCCGATGAAGTTCAGGGTTTCTCTCTCAAGTGAGAAGGTACATGGCGAACACAGCCATGGTTTCTCTCTTGGCTGGAAGGGCATATGGCGAACACAGCATCATCAGCTAGCTTTCTCTCCTGGCTTCCTGTTTCATGAAGCTCCCTGGGAGGCATTTTCCTTCTTCATCTCCAAAGCACTGGCTGATGGACTCTCTGCTTCATGGTGCTGCAGCATTCACTCTGCTCTCTGAAACTCTTTCATTCTCCAAAATGTTTTGTCTTTTATAGGACTCCAGAAACTAATCAAGACCCACCCAAATGGGTGGAGACATGTCATCACCTAATCCAGTTTAACAACCACTCTTGATTAAATCACATCTCCAGGGAGATATAATTACAGTTCCAAATTTACAATACTAAATAGGGATTAGAAGAAATGGCTGCCTTTACAAAATGGGATTAGGATTAAAACATGGCTTTTCTAGGGTCCATACATCATTTCAAACCAGCACACCCTATGACCTGGAAATTCTGCTACTAGATATATACCCAGAAGATCTGAAAGCAGGGACATGAATAGACACTTGCACACTGATATCCATAGAAGCATTATTCACAATTGCCAAAAGATGGAAACAACCCAAGTACCTATCAACAGATGAGTGGATAAACAAAATGTGGTACATACATATGATGAAATATATGCAGCAGTAAGATGAGATGAGGTCCTGAAGACTGAGACAACATGAACCTTGAAGACATAATGCTGAGTGAAATAAGTCAGACACAAAAGGACAGATATTGTATGATTTCACTAATATGAACTAACTAGAGTATGTAAACTCAGAGTCTTAAAACGTGGAATATAAAGTACCTAAAGATAAACAGAAGCTAGAGAGGGGGAGCGGTTACCAAATATGTACAGAATTGTTAACAACGTTGAGCTTAAATTTTGGGGAATGGATAAAGGTGATGATTGAGACTATAAAATAATAGTGCAGTATTGTAGTTGAATTTGGTTGAAAGGGTTTTTGGGGGGTGGGGGATAATCAAACTTTTTAATCTCCTTTTACACTTTATATTAACATTCATATTGCAAGGCATTCTATTCACAAATATTATAATTTGTTAAAAATTTCACATACCCCCCCAAAAAATTGACACCAGATTCAGTCACTTTATTAAATCATTAAAATAAAAGTAATGAAGAAATTATCATAATTCTTTTAAAGTAATAAAGGTCCGAGGCTGTCTAGAAAGTCAGTAGGCACCCACTAATCAGTGCACTCTCATGACAATGACTTTATGGTCTGATATGTCTTCATTGGGTATTCTCCTATCTGAATTTAAAATATTGAAAAGGACATACACATTGGGCAGCTGAGGTCATTTCTAGTAAGTGCCAACTACATAAAGGCAAGGCGTGTTTTCAGCACACCAAGAAGAGTAGCTGCATCCTGACTGCAAGGAAACAGTCTTCAAAGTAGTTCCTTTCTCATCATTTTCACTGACGATGTTAGAACCTAATGGTCAACCAGACTCACTCTGCTCACAGCTGGACAGATTCTAGAATGTCCTTCCACTTCATCCTTCACAGGACAACCTCCACCCTCTTCTGAGTACATCCAAGGTATAGTTCTTGAAATAAAAAAGAGGGGGAAGAAAGTCAGCTTTTTTCCCCCTCCTATTTTGGACCAAATAGAAGTCTGAAATAGCAGTGTATTACAAAATTCTCATGTCCTGCAACAGCCAATCACAACTTGGAGCATGGCTGTTTTTGCTATATACCAGATTTGAAAAAGTCTGCTAAGTTTTTCCAAAGTGAATTTTGACACATCCATTCACTGACATGCTAGCACAGAGTCCATATTGAAGAAAAGTCTCATTGATGGAGTCCCTCCTTAAGCACAAGTACAAGGGTAAATGCTTAGTAGGAGGGGATGGGATGACAATTCCCAGATGAGAATTTAATCACTGCAAACTATGACAGCATCTAACCCTGTCAGAACAGAATCAACAGAAACCTCAGGTCACATAGTGTTCAGTCATTTGGAATGTGGAATTTAAAATGTATACATATATTTAATTTAAAAAATCTGTAACAACATATGTTGCTGAAGTTTCAAGGATTCTCATCCCATTCACCTGGAAAGCAGCTGACTGTCAATCCCGGTTGTGGCAGTGATAAAGGCAACTAAAAGCAGGTTTTAGTAAAAGTGCTCAAAGGGCAAATGAGAAGATAGGGGTGCAGAGATAATTCAGGGCAGGGATTGGGGAGGGAAAGTTCATCAAAAGGCACTGAGAAAATTTTCCTCTATTCTCCTAGGCTTTTTCAGACCTAAGACAGTTTCTTGAGCATATATGTCAAATGCTGTAGTCCTTTCTTATCTATGGTCAAAATAAAACAAGTGACAAAAATTTCCTCTTCCTTTCTGTACACTCAATAAAATGCATAGTACAGCCAGAAGATATGATGCCATCTTGGAAGAAATTAAAATTGGAACAGGAAGTGAGGCCATGTACTGTCAAGTTGCCGGATTAGGATTTCACAGCCACTGTCCCTGACCAGCAGGGTGTGCTCCAACTGAGCAGACCGCTTACCATCACTCGTCACTGCAGTCCAACCATCTGGCCAGGTGTTCTAGTTTGCTAGCTGCTGGAATGCGATATACCAGAAACCAGAAAGTCTACAGTTCTAAGGCCGTGAAAATATCCAAATTGAAGCAAGTCTATACAAATGTCCAAATTAAGGCACCAATAAGAAGTTACCTTCACTCAGGAAAGGCTGATGAAGTTCAGGGTTTCTCTCTCAACTGGAAAGGCATGATGAACATGGAGACGTCTGCTAGCTTTCTCTCCAGGCTTCTTGTTTCATGAGGCTCCCCCGGGGGCATATTCCTTCAGAATACAGAAACAGTTCCTGGATAACTCCATCTCATCAAAGTCAGATACAGGTCTGGTCTGTCCTAAGGCAAAATTCTCCTCTGGCTCTGGACCTGTAAAACTCAGAACAAATTATTTGCTGCCAATATATCAATAAGGACAGCCATAGGATACATATTCCCATTTCTATAGGGAGTAATTGGAAGGAACTTAGGGGTCACCTGTGTTTCAAAAACCTTCAGGGTAAACTTCATTAGGTTTTGAAGTCTGAGAGTCATTTATCCTCGGGGCTTTAGAAAGCGGCAGTCCCACCCTTCCCAAGGGACTATGCAGCAGCCCACCTCTCTGAATGCAAACTTGGGGGACACTGGGGAGACCACCTTTTTCTCGGCTCCACCCTCTCCAAGCATGGGGGCCACACCTGGGCTCTCTGCCATCTCGGGGGCACACGCTCAACCCCTCCATGTGGTGGCAGCCAGCCTCTCTCCATTCCCCAAGGAATGTGCTTCACTCTCTCCAAGGCCTGAGGCAGCACAACTCTTCCACTGCAACGAGGTAGAAGGGCCATCCTCTGCCTTTGGGGCAGACTTATCCTCTCCATGTGCTTCTGTGGGTTCACTCTCCTACCTAAGGCTTCTCAACTTTAGACATTAGCTTCCATAGTTCTGCCTCTGAAGTTATTTTTCCTCCAATGTGTCCCTTCTCTGTTCCTGTCAGTCCCACTGGCAGTGGTTCTCTTTATACAGATCCCACAACACTCTTGTTGGCTTTCTATGCAGTAACCTTGGATTGTGCCCATCAGACAGAAGAAGTTTCCACAAATCCTTCCTGGATAACTCCATTTTCAATCCTGGCTTTTACTGAAATGGCTGACTCATTCCACATTTGGCCAAGACCTCATGTGGGGTACTATTCTCCCTTCTTGAAAGCCCAGAATTGTTCAGAACATCAATTTCTGGTTTCTTTGTACCCAAGAGTTCAGTTCTCAGCTTATCTCTGTACTGTTGCATTTCTCTATAAGCTGTGAGGAAAAACCAGTCTGCAGTTTCCACATTTAATTTGGAAATCTCTTCTATTAAATATCCAGTTCATAGCTTTTAAAATCTGCCTTCCAAACAAAGCCACTAGCCAATTTTGCCAGATTATCTGCCATTTTAAAACAAGGATCACCTTCCTTTCAGTTTGCAATAATATTTGCCTCATATCTCTCTAAGGCCTTGTCAGAGGTATGTTTAGAATGCATATTTCTACCAACAGTTTCTTCAAAACATTCTAGGCCTTTCTATCAAGCTTCTGAAAACTCCTACAGAATTTTCCCCTTTAAAGCCGTTCCAACATGTTTGGTATTTGCAAACCACAGCAGCACCCCACTTCTGGTACCGAAATCTGTTCTAGTTTGCTAACTGCCAAAATACACTATACCAGAAATGGAATGGCTTTTAAAAAGGTGAATTTAATAACTTGTTAGTTTACAGTTCTAGGCTGTGAAAATGTCTAAATTAAAGCAAGTCTATAAAAATGTCTAAATGAATGCACCATCAAGAGGTTACCTTCACTCAAGAAAGACAGATGAAATTCAGTTTTTCTGTTCTATAACTATTGTTGTGGTGTGTTTTGCTTTTTCTGTATGTATGTTATTTTTCACAGTACAAAAAAAAAGAAAGAATTCCATGAAAATAATAAATTAAAAAAAATGCTGACTGCTCATAAAAAAAACATGTAGGAAAGAAGGCAGTGGGATGACACATTTAAAGCAAAAAATTGTTAACCAAAATTTCTATATTCAGCGAAACAGTCTTTCAAAATGAAGGAGAAATGAAGACATTCTCAGATAAACAAGAACTGAGGAAATTTATCACCACTAGATTTGCACTACAAGTAATGCTCAAGGGAGTTCTTCAGACTGAAAAGAAAGAACACCAGAGAGTAGATCAAAGCAGCATAAAATAATCAAGACCTCCAGTAAAGGTCACCAAGTGAGTAATTATAATACCATTACTATTGTATTGTATTTTTTAAATATGTAAGACCATTTTTTAGTTCTTACACGTTCTAAAATGCAAATTTGCAAAAAGTAACAATAAATCTATGGTTTTGGACATAGAATGTGTAACTATAATTTGTAACATACAAAAAATAAGGTGGAGGGATGGAAAGTTATGGGAGCAGTGTAATGTGTACACCATTGAAATAAAGTGGATGTAAAATCAAATGTGATTGTTATAAATTTAGATGTTAAATTTAAGCCCCAAGGGAAGCACAAAGAAAATATATGAATACTAATACAGAAAGAAATGAGAAGGGGTTCAAAATGGTACAACACAAAAAAATCAAATGAATATGAAAGTAGGCATTAATAGAAGAATTGAGGGACCAAAAAGGCATCAGATTTATAAAGACCAAATTGCAAAATGGCTGAGGAAGTCTTTCATTATCAGTAATTACACTAAATTTAAATGGAATAAACTCTCCAGGCAAAAGTCAGTGACTGACAGAATGTATTAAAAAGGCACAACCCAAGAATATGCTGTTTACAAGAGAGCCTCCTTAAATTCAAAGACACAGATGGTTGAAAGTGAAAGCATGGAATAAAATATACCATGCAAATAGTAACCAAAAAAAAAAAAAGCCAGGGTAGCTATATTAATGTTAGATAAAATAGGCTTTAAGTAAAAAAACTGTTATGATGGAAAAGAACTGATAAAGGGGTCAAATCAACAAGAAGACATAACAAAATAAAAATAAATGCACCTAATGGCAGAGCCCCAAAATAAAGGAAGCAAATATTGACATATCTGAAGGGAGAAATTGACACTTCTACATTAATAATAGGAGATTTCAATACAACACTTTAAATGATGGATATAACATCTAGATAGAAGATAAATTGGGAAATAGATGACTTGAATGATACTCTAAACCAAGTAGACCTAACAGGCAAATATAAAATGCTTCACTCCATAGCAGCAGAACACACATTCTGTGCCAGTTTGAAAGGATGTATGTAACCTAGAAAAGCCACGTTTTAATCCTAATCCCATTTTGTAAAGGCAGCCATTTCTTCTAATCCCTATTCAGTACTGTATGTTTGAAACTATAATTAGATCATCTCCCTGGAGATGTGACTCAGTCAAAAGTGGTTGTTAAGCCAGATTAGGTGGAGACCTGCCTCCACACATTCGGGTGGGTCTTGATTAGTTTACTGGAATCCTATAAAAGAGAAAACATTTTGGAGAAAGAGAGAGATTCAGAGAGAGCAGAGAAGAACGACATAGCCATGAGAAGCAAAGGCCACCAGCCAGTGACCTTTGGAGATGAAGAAGGAAAATGCCTCCTGAGGAGCTTCATGAAACAGGAAGCCAGGAGAGAAAGCTAGCAGATGATGCCGTGTTTGTCATGTGCCCTTCCAGCCAAGAGAGAAACCGTGACTGTGTTCACCATGTGCCTTCTCACTTGAGAGAGAAACCCTGAACTTCATTGGCCTTCTTGAGTCAAGGTATCTTTCCCTGGGTGCCTTTGATTGGACATTTCTATGGACTTCTTTAATTGGGACATTTTCTCAGCCTTAGAACTGTAAATGAGTAGTTTATTAAATTCCCCCTTTTAAAAGCCATTCCATTTCTGGTATACCACATTCCAGCAGCTAGCAAACTAGAACAGCATGATCATTCTCCAGGATAGACCATATGTTAGGTCACAAAACAAGTCTCAATAAATTAAAAACTACTGAAATCATACAATATATCTTCTTCAACTACAATGGAATGAAGCTAGAAATCAATAACAAAGGGAAGAGTAGAAAATCTGCATATAAAACATCACTTTAAAACAACCAGAGAGGGCGGCTGCCGTGGCTCAGCAGGCAGAGCTCCGACCTGCCGTGCTGGAGGTCTGGAGTTCGATCCCTGGTGCCTCCTGCCCATATGCAAATTAAAAACAAACAAACAAACAAACAAACAAAAACAACCAGAGGATCAAAGAAAAAATTCTCAAGGGAAAGTAGGAAATATCTTGATGCCAATGAAAACAAAAACAAAACATACCAAAACTATGGCATATAGCAAAGGCAGTGCTGGGAGGGAAATTTATAGCTCCAAATGCTTACACTGAAAAAAAAAGAAAGCTCTCAAATCAGAGCCCTAAACTCACAACTGGAGAACCTGGAAAAAAAAAGCAAAGTAAACTCAAAGTAATGTCAAAGAAAGCAAGAGGAAGGAAATGACAAAGATTAAAGAGAAGATAAATGAAATAGAGAATAAAAACACAATTGTGACAATCAATGAAACGTGAGGTTTGTTCTTTGAAAAGATCAAGAAAGTCAGCAAACATTTAGCTGGACTGACAAAGAAAAAAAGAAAGAGTATGCAAATAACTAACATCAGAAACAAAAGGGGTACATTATTACCAACCCCACAGACATAAAAAATGATCTTAAAAGGATAATATGAACTCTGTATGCCAATAAATTAGATAACCTAGATGGAATGGACCAATTCCTAGAAAAACACAAATTACCTACATGTGCCGGTTTCATTCTGTTGTGTACCCCAGAAAAGCCAAGTTTTTACATCTTTATTCAATATTGCTGGATGAGATTTTCCTGATTGTTTCCATGGAGATGTAACCCACCCAATTCTGGGTGGTGACTTTTTTTCTTTTCTTTCTTTTTTTTTGGGGTGGTGGTGGTAACTTTTGGTTAGAGAGCTTCCATGGAGATGTGTCTCCACCCATTCAAGGTGGGGTTGCTTACTGGAGCCCTTTAAGACAGAATTATTTTGGAAAAAGCTTGGGAGCCCACGCAGCCAGAGACCTTTGGAGATGAAGAAGAAAAATGCCCTCAGGGGAGCTTCATGAAACAAGAAGCCAGGAGAGAAAGCTACTGGACTTTGCCATGTACCCATCCAGCTGAGAGAGAAACCCTGAATTTCATTGGCCTCCTTGAAACAAGATATCTTTCCCTGGATGCCTTAACTTGGGTTTTTGATAGGCTTGCTTTAATTTTGGACATTGTCATGGCCTTAAAACTGTAAACTAGCAACTTAATAAATTCTCTTTTTTAAAAGCCACACTGTTTCTGGTATATTGCATTCCAGCAGTACACAAACTAGAACACTACACTGATTCAAGAAAAAACAGAAGACTTCAACAGACCAATAATAAGTAAAGAAATTGAATCAGTCATCGAAAACCTCCCAACTAAGAAAAGCCCAGATGGCTTCACTGGTGAATTATACCAAACATTCCAACAAGAATTAACACCAGTCCTGCTCAAACTGTTCCAAAAATTGAAGGGAGGGAGCACTTCCCAACTCATTCTATGAGGTCAACATCACCCTAGTACAAAGTTAGATAGAGATACAAGCAGAAAACAAAGTTACAGACCAATATCCCTCATGAATATCGAGGCAAAAGTCTTCAACAAAGTACTAGAAAACAAAATCCAACAGTACATTAAAAGAATTACACACCATGACCAAGTGGGATTTATCCCAGGTATGCAAGGGTGGTTCACCATAAGAAAATAATTATCTTGACAAAAACATGTGGAAAACTAGGAATAGTAGGAAACTTCCTCAGTATGATAAAGGGCATATATGAAAACCCCACAGCTAACACTGTACTCACTTGTGAAAAACTGAAAGCTTTCCCTCTAAGAGCAATAACAAGACAGGGTGCCCACACTCACCACTGTTATTCAATATTTTACTGGAAGTTCTAACCAAAGAAATTAGGCAAGAAAAATAAACAAAATTGGAAGGGAAAAACCCAAATTGGAAGGGAAGAAGTAAAACTTTCACCATTTGCAGATAACATGATCTCAGATATAGAAAATCCTGAAAAATCCACAACAAAGTTACTAATGTTAAACAAATTCAACAAAACGGTGGGGTATAAAATCAACACGCCAAAATCAATAGTTTTTATACATTGGCAATTGTGCTGGCTTAAAAGGATGTATGCCCCTTAGAAAAGCCATGTTTTAATCAAAATCCCATTTCGTAAAGGTGGAATAATCCCTATTCAATACTGTATGCTTGAAACTGTAATCAGATCATCTCCCTGGATGATGTGATTTAGTCGAGAGTGGTTGTTAAACTAGATTAGGTGACGACATGTCTCCAACCATATAGGTAGGTCTTGACTGATTTATTGGAGTTCTATAAAAGAGGGAACATTTTGGAGACTAGGAGATTCAGAGAGAACAGAGCAAAATCACACAGCCACGAGAAGCAGAGTCCATCAGCCAGCGACCTTTGGAGATGAAGAAGGAAAATGCCTCCTGGGGAGCTTCATGAAACAGGAAGCCAGGAGAAGAAGCTAGCAGATGATGCCATGTTTGCCATGTGCCCTTCCAGATGAGAGATGAACCCTGGTTGTTCGCCATGTGCCTTCTCACTTGAGAGAGAAACCCTGAACTTCACCAGTCTTCTTGAACCAAGGTATCTTTCCCTGGATGCCTTCGATTGGACATTTCTATAGACTTGTTGTAATTGGGACATTTTCTTGGCCTTAGAACTGTAAACTAGCAACTTATTAAATTCTCCTTTTTAAAAGGCATTCCGTTTCTGGTATATTGCATTCTGTCAGCTAGCAAACTAGAACAGCAATGAACTATCTGATGAGGAAATTAAAAAATTCCACTTACAATAGTTAGTAAAATAATCAAAGGTAAAGGAATAAATTTAACCAAGGATGTAAAGGGTTTACACATGGAAAATACAGAACATGGCTAAAAGAAACCAAAGAAGATAAAAAAAAAAATGGAAGGACATTCTTTGTTCATGGGCTTGAAAATGAAATATTGTTAAGATGTCAATTCTACCCAAAGTAATTTACAGATTCAATGCAATTCCAAGAAATATTCCACAGCCTTCTTTACAGAAATAGAAAAGCCAATCACCAAATTTACATGGAAGGCTAAGGAGCCCCTTTTAGCCAGAAATATTTTGAAAAAGAAACAAGTTAGAAGACTAATACTTCCTTATTTCAAAACTTATTTCAAAGCTGCAGTAATCAAAACAGCATAGTACTTGCACAAGGAGAGATGGGATACATATTTTCAGTTTGCAAATGCTGTTGGAATGCAATATACCAGGAATGGATTGGAGTTTATAAAAGGGATTTCTTAAGTTAAAAGTGATCATTCTAAGGGCATGAAATGTCCAAATCAAGGCACCAAGGGATGCAGAGGTATTTCAGTGGTAGAATTCTCGCCTGCCATTTGGGAGACCTGGGTTCAATTCCCAGCCCATGCACTCACAATGAAAAATAAAAACAAACAAATTAAGGCACCAACATGAGGATACCTTCACTCAAGAAAGACCGATCAAGTCCAGGGTTTCTCTGTCACATGGAAAGGCACATAGTAATGTCTGCTGTCCCTCTCTGTGGACCTCTGGTTTCAAGTGGCTCTTAGCATCTCCATGTGTCTGTGTCCTAGCCTTCTTCAAAATGTTCTCTTCTTACAGGACTCCAGTAAGCTAATTAAGTCCCACCTTAAATGGGATGGGCCACATCTCTATGGAAGCAATCTAATCAAAGGGTCCCCCCACAATTAGGTAGTTTATATGTCCATGGAAACAACCTAATCAGAAGATCCCACCCACAATAAATCTGCCCACACAAGATTGGATTAGGGTTTAAAGAACATGGCTTTTCTGGGGTACATAAAAGTTTCAAACCAGAACATTCCACCCTCCTGACCCCAAAAAGACATGTTCTTTCTATATACAAAATACATTCCTAGACACACATTCATATATACATAATATCACAAAAGCCTTAAACAATTTAAATAACAACACAAATACAAAATAAAGTAAAAAACAGTACGAAGTCTCATCAAAATCAGTTACAACCATAGTCTGTCCTAAGGCACCATACACTATACAACATATAGTCCACCCAAAGATACAATCAGTGACTCAGAATATTGTCACGTAATTGTGTATTCATCACCATGGTCATTTTTAGGACACTTGCGTTGCTCCAGAAAAAGAAATAAAAAGAAAAACCCTGTACATCTTATACCCCTTAACTCTCCCTCTCATTGACCACTAGTATTGCAATCTACCCAATTTTTTTTAGCCCTCACTCCCCCCATTATTTATTTACTTCTTTTTTTTTGTTTTTACTCATCTGTCCATACTCTGGATAAAAGGAGCATCAGACACAGGTTTTCACAATCACATAGTCACACTGTAAATATAGTTGTACAATCGTCTTCAAGAATCCAGGCTACTGGAACAGAGCTCAGTGGAGTAATGCTGTATGGAGTAGTGCTGACTTTCATAATTTCAGATACTTCCCTCCAGCCACCCCAATACAACACAAACTAAAATGGGATATCTCTATAATGCATAAGAATAAACGCCAAGATAACCTCTCAACTCTGTTTGAAATCTTTCAGCCAATGAAACTTCATTTTGTCTCATTGTCTCTTATCTGTTTTGGTCCAGAAGGCTTTCTCAGTCCCATGATGCCGAGTCCCAGCTCATCCCTGGGAGTCCTTTCTCACATTGCTAAGGTGATTACACTTCTGAGAGCCATGTGCCATGTAGGGGGAGGGCAGTGAGTTCACCTGCAAAGTTGGCTTAGAAAGAAGGCCACATCTGAGCAACAAAAGAGGTTCTCTAGGGGTGACACTTAGGCTTAATTATAAGTAGGCTTAGCCTATTCTTTGTGGAAATAATTTTCCTGAGGGTGAGCCCCAAGATTGAGGGCTCAGCCCATTGACTTGGTTTTCCCCACTGCTTGTGAGAGTATTAGGAATTCCTCAGATGGGAAAGTTTAATATTTCCTCCTTTCTCCCCAGTCCCACAAGGGAGTCTTTGCAAATACTTATTTAGTCACTGCTCAAATTACTCTGGGACATATTGGGGAATCACACTAACCTGAACAAATCAACAAGATCTCACACTGTATTCAAGATTCCATGTACTTATGGTGTTCAAATAAACCGACCATACATGTTAAATTAGATAACACGACCCAAAATATAATTTTGAACGAAATAAACATCTCTCTTTTTGGTCTCACAGAAGTTGAAGTTTTAAAATATAGACCATATCATCCTTTACTCTGTTTTCTGATTTACCTTAATCTTATCCAGATCAGCTTCATTCGTATCTCTAATGGAAACCTGATCATTTTTCCAACTTTTTAAACAATTGCTGTATGGAGTAATACTGATTTTCATAGTTTCAGAGCTCTAACTCTGAATCTCAGGTGTCACATAAATACACCTGAGCGCATACACCAAAGTTTCAGGGAACAACCAGATTATACATAAACAGCTCAGTATCTCAGAATTTAGAAATAACAGTTATAACTCCAGAATGTATGTGGCTGCTGTAAGAGCTTACAATCTAGGACCCTTTTCATTAGGCCCAACCTGATAACCCACGCTCTCAACTTCAATTCTTCAAGTTTGTAAATTATATTTAGTCCATATGAGTGAGGCATGATAATATTTGTCTTTTTGTTTCTGACATTTCATTCAATATACTGTCCTCAAGTTTCACTCACCTAGTTGCATGCCTCACAAACTTCATTTTTTCTTATAGCCACTTAGTCTGTTGTATGTATACACCACAGTTCCCTCTTCCATTCCTCAGTCATTGTATCCTTAGACCACCTCCATCCATTGTGAATCAAGAACATTGCTGCCATATTGAGCTATCTGTATATAATCTGGTTGTTCCCAGAAATTTCAGGTATTTATGTGACACCTGAGACTCAGAGTTAGAGCTCTGAAGCTATGACAGTCAGCACTACCCCATACAGGAACTGTTTAAAAGGTTGAAAAAAGGGATCAGACTTTGACTAGAGATATGAAGGAAAATGATCTGATTAGGACTAAGGAAGATTAGAATACGGGGTAAAGCATGATACTGTCCATATTTTAGAGCTTCAATTCCTCTGTGAAACTAAAGGGAGAGATGTTACTTGGTGCAAAACTTATATTTTGGGTAGTGTGCATTACCTAACTTAACTTGTATGGTCAGTTTAGTTGAACACCATGGGTTCATGGAATCTTGAATAGGGAGTAAGATTTTGTTGGTTTGTCCAGATTAGTGTGATCCCTCAATATATCCTGGAATAATTTGGGCAGTGAATAAAGAAGTTTTTGCAAAATCCCCTTGAGGGACTGGGGAGAAAAGAGGAAATATTCAAATTCCCTATTTGGAAAATTTCTGATATTCTCACAAGCAGTGTGACAATCAGATCAATGGGCCAAGCCCTTGATCTTGGGGTTTGTCCCTGTGAAACTTATTCCTGAGAAGGATAAGCTAAGCCTACTGTCATGGTTAGGTTCATGTGTCAACTTGGCCAGGTGGTGGTACCTGTTTGTCTGGTTGGGCAAGTGCTGGCCTGTCTTTTGTTATGAAGACATTTTATAGAATTAAATCATGATCACGTTAGCTACATCCACAGCTGATTCCATTTGTAATCAGCCAAGGGGAGTGTCTTCTTTAATGAGTGATGCTTAATCTAATCACTGGAAGCCTTTTAAGGAGGATTCAGAAGAGACAGGCTCTCTTCCTGCTTTGGCCGGCAAGCCTCTCCTGTGGAATTCGTCCAGACCCTCCATTGGAATCATCAGCTTCACAGCTTGCCCTACAGATTTTGGACTCTACGTTCCTATAGTTATGTGACACACTTTTATAAATTTTGTATTTTTGAATATTCCCTGTGAATTCTGTTTCTCTAGAGAACCCTAACTAATATACCGACTTAAAATTATGCTTAAGAATCACCCCCAGAGAACCTTTTTTGTTGCTCAGATGTGGCCTCTCTCTCTCTCTCAGCCAACTTGGCAGGTGAACTCACTGTTCTCCCCCCTTCGTTAGACATGACACCCAGGGGTGTAAATCTCCCTGACAATGCGGGACAGGTCTCCTGAGATGAGCTGGGACCTGGCATCATGGGATTGAGAAAGCCTTCTTGATCAAAAGGGGGAAGAGAGAAATGAGACAAAATAAAGTTTCAGTGGCTGAAAAATTTCAAACAGTGTTGAGAGGTTATCCTAGAGGTTATTCTTATGCATTATATAGCTATCCCTTTATAGTTTATGGTATGTTGGAGTGGCTGTAAGGAAGTACCTGAAACTGTTGAGCTGTGTTCCAGTAGCCTTGGTTCTTGAAGACAACTGTATAAAGATATAACATTTACAATGTTGACTGTGTGACTGAAAACCTTGTGTCTGATGCTTCTTTTATCCAGGATATGGACAGGTGAGCAAAAAAAAAAAAAAAAACGGACAAAAATAAATAAATAATAGAGGAGATAAAGGGTAAAATAAACTGTGTAGATGGAAATACTAGTGGTCAATGAGAGGGATGGGTAATGGGTATGGGATGTATGAGTTTTTTCTTATTTTTTTATTTCTTTTTCTAGAGTGATGCAAATGTTCTAAAAATGATCATGGTGATGAATGTACAACTATGTGATAATATTGTGAGCCACTGATTGTCCACCAGGTATGGACTTTATGTGTGTGAAGATTTGTCAATAAAAATATTAACGAAAAGAACAATGCTGCCATAAACACCAGTGTGCAAATGTCCATTCATGTCCCCATTCTCAATTCCTCCAGGTACATACCTAGCAACAGGGTTGCAGGATCATATGGCAACCCCACCCCTACCCTCCTGTGGAACCACCATCCTACCCTCCAGAGGGGCTGCACCTCTCAGCTTCCCTACCAACAGTGAGTACGTACATTTCTTTCTCCACATTTTCTCCAGCACTTGTTTCTCTCTGTTCATTTTTAAACAGTTTTATTTGCATATCATATAATCCAACCTAAATAAAAAAATCAATGGTTCCTGGTATAATCACAGAGCCATGCTTTTGCCACACAATCTATAAGACATTTCCTTTTCTTCTGCAAAGACTCCCATACCCCTCCCAAATATCCCGTACTTGTTGACATTTAGTTTTGTTTTGGTTTTTTTGCCTCTTTTTCAAAGCCTGTCCTTTCTCAAAATTCTTAACCAAGTTGCTAAGTCTCGACCTCAGATGTCCTTGTTTTGTTCAACACTTGCTACTGGCATGCACGCTCACCTTTGGAAGATGCTGCACTTTTTTTCTATGAAATGGTTCCTGCTACCTCCCAGCTCTTAGTTGTGCAACTAAGTGCATTTTTTTTGAAGGCTTTATTCATGTATTTTTTTTTAAATACCAAAAAACACAAAGCAAATGCAAACATTCCTATTTTGATCATTCCATTTTATATATATAATTAGTAATTCACAATATCATCACACAGTTGCATATTCATCATAATAATCATTTCTTGGAACATTTGCATCTATTCAGAAAAAGAAATAAAACGAAAACAGAAAAAAATTTATATATATCATACCCTTTACCCCTTTAGTTTTGATATAATGCCTTGGTTACATTTAGTGCAAGCATATTACAATGTTACTGTTGACTACAGACCCTAGTTTGCATTGATTGCATTTTTTCCTGCATACCATCCATTTTCAACACTTTGCAATGCTGACATTCATGTGTTCTCCCTTATACAAAAGCATTCTTATATTTATACATTTAATCACCATCGTTGTCCACTCTAGGCATTTCTAAGTTATACCGTCTCAGTCTTTATGCTCTATCTTTCCTTCTGATGTCAAAGTGCCCCAAGCCCTTCTCACTCAACCATACTCAAATTCAGCTTCATTCAGTGTGCTTATATTATTGCGCTACCGTCAGATAGCATTGTGCTATCCATTTCTGAATTTTTACAGTCATTCCTATTGCACATTCTGTATCCCTTCAGTACTAAATACCCAATCTCAACCCTCTTTCTATCTCCTGATGACCTGTGTTCTTTCTTTTTTTCTTTTTTTTTTTTCAGACTTGATGCTTTTTATTTAGTGCAAAATGATTTACTCTGTTAAGGGTCACAGGCTCCTGGTTCACTCTGATAAACCATATAAAGGGCCTTAGCAGCCATGACTGTAAAGCCTGCTTGTGATTCAGTGCTTTACAGGTTTAGGCAATATATAAACTTTGACAGGTTTGCTGAATGGGTTGTGCCCATAATGCTGGTTTCCATCTGGGATGGCGCCTTGCCGTCCTCAATCCAGGGGGATTTTGGAATGCGTGCATTGGAGTTGTAGGCCAGCAGCAGTCTAACTTCCACCAGGCATGGGTCTGTGCAGGCAGTATGGGAGAAGTACACCTGAGTGATGAGCCAGTGTCGCCTTGGGCCAGGATTCTGGAAATCTGGCATGGGGTGGATTATCTGAGCCTGGCCATCTGGATAAAAGACCAGAACCTTCACAGTGTTCCGAGGATTCTGCACATGTTCCAAGGTTGTGTCACCATCCAGAGCCACCACTAACCCATATGTAAACCGCAAAATGTTTTCTGACTCACCTGCTGGCTCAATAATAGCGGCTGAGGCTTTGGGGACCTGTTCTGGTAGGGGGACCAGCATGCTCCAGCATGGTCTATAGAATTTTGACCACTTCTGCACGTCAAGAAGTTTGTCCACAAATCTGTTCTGCAGGTGGAGCAAGTCAACGATGAAACACCTCTGAAAAAAGTCTACTTCCTATAAAAATGCTTCACACATACCAAATAAAGGGTCAAGTCCTCGAGTGGTTTGTGCTGTTACCTCGGGTAGTTGCAAGGCTTTGGCCTGCAGCCTCGAGTGATGTACAATCGCCATCTGTTTATGCGCCACACCACTTCACAAGAACTCCATTTTGTAGGTCTCTTCCACGATCTGTTTTGCTGCTGCTGAGGCCAAATTACTCTGCTTCAAATATGATGGGGCAGCTACATGCCACAGCTTTTCCTACAAGGCCTTGATGAGAAGTTGACACCAAAGATGGGTAGCAGAGAAATCAGCTACTCCTGCCAGTTCAGACTGAAGTTCTCCAGGTCTTTGCAGATCCCTGGTGGTGAACTCCAGCAGTGCCTGGGTTCCCTGAGGGTCCAGGTGCTGACGACTGTACACTCTTCTAAGACTCTGCTGCAGAAACTGTGGGGAAGGAGCCTCATGAAGCATGATGTTGGGGGAAGCAGTCGATGACACTAGTTTTCTTCCTGGTGACCTCAAGGGAAGAACAAGGTGAGAAAGACTATCCCAGAGGTAGGCATAGCATCTGAAGGTGTGATCTGAGAACAATGCTGGCAGTTTTGGACAGATTCTAGCAGCCCTGAAAATAAGAACCAAAACTGCAATATAAACAGGACCATCCATGTCTGGTTTACCTGTGCCAAAAAATGGGTGGGTGCTCAGGTGCTCTGGTGCCAGGGGAAGCACCCCGGTTGGATGCCAACTTCCCAGAAACTTCAAGCACTTCCCTATGGAGTCCCCATCAGTAGGGACATGGGCTACAGTTTTTAGCAGCTCATCAATGCAAGATGAATCCCTTCTTTGGTTGAAACATTGGTACAACATGGGAGTTCATGAAGAGCCTCTCTAGTGTCCTCTAACATAGCCAACATTGTATCCAGCTGCCCTTCTCAGAGGGTGATACTGTTAGAGATTTTTCTCATGGTATGTGTGCCAGTTTGAAACTGTTGTGTGTCCCAGAAAAGCCACATTCCTTAATCCTCATTCAATATTGCTGGGTGGGATCTTTTTTATTGTTTCCATGGAGATGTGACCCACCCAATTGTGGGTGGTAACTTTTGATTAGATGATTTCCATGGAGATGCATCGCCACCCATTCAAGGTGGGGTTGCTTACTGGAGCCCTTTAAGAGGAAACATTTTGGAAAAAGTTTTAAAACTAACAGAGCCCACACAGCCAGAGACCTTTGGAAATAGGGAAGGAAAACGTCCCCAGGGGAGCCTTATGAAATGAGGAGAGAAAACAAGCAGACATTGCTCTGTGCCTTCCCAGCTGAGAGAGAAACCTCAAACTTCATTGGCCCTTTCTTTGGAGTTCAGGTATCTTTCTCTGGATGCCTTAGTTTGGACATTTTCAGGGCCTTAGAACTGTAAACTTGCAACTTAATACATTCCCTTTTAAGAAGCTGTTCTGTTTCTGCTATAGTGCATTCCAGCAGCTCAACAAACTAAAACAGTATGTATGGACTGTAGAGACACTTCATCAATTTCATCATTAAACATGTCATCCAGGAAATCAAGGCATTTCTCAGCAAAAGAGGGTGAAGACTGGACCAGCATGCAGAGAGCCTCCCCAGCAGCAATGCGGGCCTCATACATCTCGTCTTCTGACCCATGAACAGAGGCTCCATAAGCTCCTGACTCAACCAAGTTTACAGCCCCTGTATCTACTTCTGTGGGAGCATCAGCTCCTGACTTCCTGCTGCTGGAAAATTGCCCTGAATTGTGTAGGCCTTTGGCACACTCATGTGCAGTACATTTCCTCCCCGGATCGGAAATCAGCTTCTTGTCAAGCCCAAGAAATGAGATGACTTGCTCCATAAAGCCTAAGACCTTTGTACCTTGAACGTGAACCACCCAGGAGCCATCACTGACCATGTGACAAATTTTTCCTAATTAATCATCAACTAAGTGAATTTCTTCATTAGACAAAGAGATTGTAACAATGCTTTCGGGATAGAGCCGACAATCCAGGCAAGCTGGACTGCAGCACTGTGCACTGGTTCGCAGTCATCAGAGAGCAATTTACAGGCCTGAGTATAAGCTGTTTGGTGTAATTCCACGGAGAGGCAGCCGGGCTTGTCCCGGTCACTGACGTAATCCCCTATAATCTGTACACCTCTAGTAGCTAGGCCTTCTGCATCCTTTGTGACACTTTTCTCCAAAAACCCAAGATTGCCAATAATAAGTGTAAGCACTTCTTTTTTATTTCCCCCACACAGAGTGCTATTTATTTTATTCAAGTATTTACACACGTTTACAACGTCCGGGGTCTTATATTACCTTCTCCACTAGGGCCTGGATATCACAGAATTGTTCATATTATTTTACTTTTGCTTTTTTTTTTAGATCAATAGCATTCTAAAATAATTTAACCACCCTGAATCATGTTTATGCAAAACAAAAAGGATCCAGAAGATCTCACTGTATTCTATATTGTTTAATTTTAGGTTAAAAAATAATAAATGGGCTCTGGGATGTCACTTTACCAAAGAGACTGGTTTTTTTTTTTTTGCGTGGGCAGGCACCGGGAATTGGTGGGCATGGCAGGTGAGAACACTGCCACTGAGCCACCGTGGCCCACCCAAGAGACAGTTTTTATTATAGGCATACTTTAAATCAGATATACCTTTTTATGTAAAGGTTTGCATGCGCATTAAAATTTTGGTCTACTAAATGGGCATGATGAACAAACATTAGCAAAACTGTTCTTCAAGAAATTTTCTCTTGAAAAATTTAATTATTACCATCTCTCAAAAATTAACACAGAAATATTCTCTTAGGGAAGTCTTAAGCATAGCAACTTGAATTTTAAAGTAATTCATTGTTTCAAAAACAGAATCCCGTTCTGAACAAAAAAAATCCAAGATTTTAATTTGTCTTTATGAAGAGCCTGAACAATGTAACACCAGGCTCAGAAGCACCAAAAATGAAGTAGGTTATAATGCAACTAAGAAAACCTAATGATCTTGGAAGTTCAGATAAAATTGGAGTCTGTGTTTGCATCCTTTGTAATATTTCCTTCATTTGGGAGGGGAGGAGAATAACCACCGCCACCTTGCTTCTGATTTAAATACATAAAACTAAAACATTATTTTGACAGTGCTTGGCTGAAATAATTGATAAGATAACTATACTTCTGAAAACAGGTCAGTAAGCAATCACCACCTGAAAATGACATTTAATTCCATGGTTGAAAATGGCAATCCATCAAGTAATACCAGTCATTTTAAATAGATAGCAAAAGTATACTATGGAAGAAAAATAAATCTTTAATAGTCAATTCAATCCAACCGGCTATGCACATTTATAGTTTCAGTAGCTACATAATATTTCAAATTGCTAAAAGCTCATTTGATTAAACAGAAGTTCTGTATTTAGGGAAAAGGAAAAGCAAAAACCTAATTTAGTGGCAATGTCCAAAGTCACAAAAGTTTTGACAGAATGATGGGTAGCTGTCTTTAAAAAAAAAAAAAAAAACAGCAGATGGGAGATAACTTAAGCCCCCACCCCAACCTCTAAGCAACACATATCCAAATTTCAACATGAAGATTCAATTTCTAAAAAACTTATTTAAACTCTATGTTTTAACCAGTTTCTCTATGTTTTTTTTTCATCACCCCCTTATGGAGCCTTTTTAGACCTTTCTATCCTAATCAACTGACCCCATACCATTTTAATACCACAGATATAATGTATATCTGCTTATATACTGTATGTTTATTTGTGACAAACACTTGTTTTTTGCCCCATGGGAGGTATCTGTCAGATGCTTACAGGCTACATCAATTAACTGTATCTGTATAGCTGCATTTTCTGGGAGTTTAGTTATTTAGTTATTAACTCTGAGAGTTAATAAATCCAACAAAGACGCAATTTTCAGCCTTACAGATGCATCATTCTCCTTATAATAATGTTCCAAGAGAATCCTGACTACTCCCTCCACATTTCCTGTAAACAGGCTTCCTGGTAAACTGGAATAGATACTATAGTGGGTCTGTTGGGGAGGTCTCTAATAAATCTATGTGGAGAGGTGAAGATTTACTTGGTTTTGTCAGTTGGAGTTTCTTAGCAGTGATTTCCTCTTCTTGTTGTTGAACTAGTTTAGTGAATTCCTCCTACACTTCTTAAGGTGTGTCACCATGGTTGCCTGTGGGGTCGGATAAGCTCCTGTATTCCATAACCTGTTTGTTTTAGTCTACCAAAGCTGCCAGAATGCAACACACCAGAGACAGATTGGCTTTCAATAAAAGGGGATTTATTTAGTTAACATATAATTCTTCAGAGGAAAGGCAGCTTACTTTCAACTGAGGTTCTTTCTTACGTGGGAAGGCACAGGGCGATCTCTGCTGGTCTTCTCTCCAGGCCTCTGGGTTCCAACAACTTTCCCCAGGGTGATTCCTTTCTGCATCTCCATAGGCCTGGGCTGAACTTCAAGTGCTGAGATGAGGTATGCTGAGCTGCTTGGGCTGTGCTACATTTAGCTCTTTCATTTAAGCATCCAGCCAAATAAATCAAACATCATTCATTGCAGCAGGCACGCCTCCTAGCCAACTGCAGATGTAACTGGTGACAGATGAACTTCACATGCCATTGGCTCATGTCCACAGTAAAAGAACTAGGCACCTTTGCCTGACCAAGTTGACACCTGAACCTAACTACCATATGTGTGTTCTTAACTTTAACTCTCAAAGTTCACTCATTAATATCGATTCATATTATGAGACCATACAGTATTTGTCCTTTTGTTTCTGGCTAATTTCACTCAGCATAATGTCCCCAAATTTCATCCACTTTGTTACATGCTTCATGATTTTATTCTGTCTTACAGCTGCATAATATTCCCTTGTATGTATATACCACAGCTGGTTTAGCCAATCATCAGTTGATGGACATTTGGGCTGTTTCTGTCTCTTGGCAATTGAAAATGCTGCTGCTATAAACATCGCTGTGCAAATGTCCGTTTGTGCCCTTGCCTTCATTTGCTCTGAATATATACCTGGTAATGGGATTGCTGGATTATATGGCAATTCTATACTTAGCTTCCTTAGGAACCACTAAACTACCTACCAGAGCAGTTGTACCATTTTACATTTCCACCAACAGTGGATAAATGTGCCTCTTTCTCCACATCCTCTCCAGCAATTGTCGTTTTCTGTTTGTTTGTTTGTTTGTTTGATAATGGCCATTCTAGTGGGTGTGGTTTTGATTTGCTAATATCAAATTAGCAAATAATTGCTGGCTTCACTAATAGCCAGTGACATTGAACATCTTTTCATATGCCTTTTCGCCATTTGTGTTTCTTCTTCTGAAAAGTGTCTGTTCATGTCTCTTGCCCAGGGTTGTTTATAATTTTTTTGTTGAGTTGTAGAATCTCTTTATACATTCTGGATATTAAACCTTTATCTGATATGTAGTTTCCAATTGTTTAGGTTCCCATTGTTTAGTCTGCCTTTTTATTTTCCTGACAAAGTTCTTTGGCGCACGAAAGTGTTTACTTTTAAGGAGATCCCATTTATCTATTTCTTTTTTCGTTGCTTGTGCTTTGGGTGTAAGGTCTAGGAAACCACCTCCTATCACAAGATTTATAAGATATTTCCCTACATTTTCTTCTAAAACTTTTATGGTCTTGGCTCTAATGTTTAGGTTTTTGATCCATTTTGAGTTAATTTTTGTATGGGGTGTGAGATATGGATCCTCTTTCTTTCTTTTGCATATGGATATCCAGTTCTCCAAATACCATTTATTGAAGAGGCCACTCTATCCCAGTTAGGTTGGCTTGATCAGCTTATCAAAGATCAATTGTCCATAATGAGAGGGTCTATTTCTGAACACTCAGTTTGATTTTATTGGCCAGTATATCTATCTTTATGACAGTACTATGCTGTTTTGACCACTGTAGCTTTGTAATATGCTTTAAAGTCAGGTAGAGTGAGACCTCCCACTTCATTTTTCTTTCTCAAGATATTTTTAGCTATTCTGACCACCTTGCCCTTCCAAATAATTTTGGTTTTTGTTTGTTTTCTATTTCTGCAAAGTAAGTTGTTGGGATTTTAATTGGCATTGCATTGACTCTATAAATCAGTTTGGGTAGAACTGACATCTTAACTATATTTAGTCTTCCAATCCATGAACACAGTATGTCCTTCCATTTCTTTAGGTTTTCCATGATTTCTTTTAGGAATTTCTTGTAGTTTTCTGTGTATAGATCTTTTGTTCCTAAATATTTTATTCTTTTGGTTGGTGTTATAAGTGGAATTTTTTCTTGATTTCCTCCTCAGATTGTTCATTACTAGCGTATAGAAATACTACAGATTTTTGAGTATTCATCTTGAACCTGCTGTACTCATTTATTAGCTCTAGTAGTTTTGCTGTGGATTTTTCCGGGGTTTTGACATATAATATCATATAATCTGCAAACAGTGAGAGTTTTGCTTCTTCCTATCCAATTTTGATGCCTTGTATTTCTTTTCCTTGTCTAATTGCTCTGGTTAGAACTTCCAACACAATGTTGACTGACAATGGTGACAGTGGACATCCTTGTCTTGTTCCTGATCCATTAGGGGGAAAACTTTCAGTCTTTTCCCATTAAGGATGATGTTAGCTGTGGGTTTTTCATATATTCCTTTTATCATGTTGAGGGAGTTCCCTTCTTTCCTATCCTTTGAAGTGTTTTCAACAAGAAAGAATGTTGAATTTTGTCAAATGCCTTTTCTGCATCAATGAGATGATCATGCGTTTTTTTCTGCTTTGATTTGTTGATATGGTGTATTACATTAATTGATTTTCTTATGTTAAACCAGTCTTGTATACCTGGAATAAATCCCATTTGGTCATGGTGTATAATTCTTTTAATGTGCTACTGGATTTGATTTGCAAGTATTTTGTTGAGGATTTTTGCATCTATATTCATTAAAGAGATTGGTCTGTAATTTTCTTTTCTTGTAGTATCTTTGCCAGGTTTTGGTATTAGGGTGATGTTAGCTTCATAGAATGTTAGGTAGCTTTCCCTCCTCTTCAGTGTTTTTGTAGAGTTTGAGCAGGACTGGTACTAATTCTTTCTTGAATGCTTGGTAGAATTCACATATGAAGCCATATGGTACTGGACTTTGCTTTTTTGAGAGCTTCTTGATGACTGATTCAATTTCTTTACTTGTGATTGATTTGTTGAGGTCGTCTATTTCTTCTTGAGTCAATATTGGCTCTTCATGACTTTCTAGGAAATTGTTCATTTCATCTATGTTGTCCAGTTTATTAGCATATATTGGCTCAGAGTGCCCTCTCATTACCTCCTTTATTTCTGTGGGGTGAGTGGTTATGCCCCCTATTCCTATTCCTTTTCTGATTTTATTTATTTGCTTTCTCTCTCTCTCTCTCTCTCGTCAGCCTAGCTAAGAGTCTGTTCTAGTTTGCAAGTTCTTTATGTAATGCCTGGATACATCCTCAAATATATTAAACAGATAATAAAAAAGTATTGGCAGGGGGTGCAAGGGTATTTCAGTGGTGGAATTCTCGCCTGCCATGTGGGAGACTCAGGTTCGACTCCCGGCCCATGCACTTCCTAAAAACAAACAAACAAGCAAACAAAGAAAGAAAAAACAAACAAACCAAATTCAACAAATGGTGCTGCAATAATGGGATACTCACATGGAAAAAGAATGAAATGTGACCCCTGTCATACAGCATACAAAAAAAAAAAAAACAAAAAAGGATTGGCAAAGTCCCTTGAGGCATGAGAAAAAAAACATGGAACTATTAAGTTTTACCATCAGGGAATCTCCTGATACTGTGTAAAACATTAGGGACACCCAAATCAATAGGCCAAGCCCTTGATCTTGAGGCTTGCTTTTGTGAAGCTTATGTAGGTAGTGGAAAAGCTTAGCCTACCTATCGGTATGCCTAAGAGTTACTTTTGGAGGACCTCTTTTGTTACTCAGATGTGGCCTCACTCTCTCTATGCCCAACTCTGCAAGTGAAATCATTGCCCTACCCACTATGTGGGACATGACATCCAGGGGTGAAAGTCTCCCTGGTGATGAGGGAGATGACTCCCAGGGATGAATCCAGACCTGGCACCATGGGATCAAAAATTCCACCCTGTCAAAAAGGGGGAAAAGAAGTATAACTAATAAAGTATCAGTGGAAGAGAGAGTTCAAATAGAGTTGAGAGGCTACTCTGGAGGTTGCTCTAATGCAAGCTTCAGTTTGACATTGCTACCTATCATAACCCGCCAAACTCCAACCAGGACCATTCCTGCTGATCCTAAAGAACACTTGGGGCAATATATAAGATTCCGCAAGGGTTCCATGTACTAGAGTAACTGTCCAGAAACCTATAATTTCCAGATGGATCCCTGGACCAGATATGTCCTGAAACCTAGAGGGCCCAGTCTCTCCAAAACATCACCTAGTTCCATCTTCCTACCCCAAATTATTGACAGACATTTACAATTGATATCTCTTTTAGTCTCCAGTCTCCAGCAGCTAGAAGTAAAAACCTAAAATTGTAGAATTGTAACCCATGTCAAACTCTGAAATATGTTCTACAACTAATTGTGGTGCTGCATTTTGAAATCTATTGCTTTTTTTTGTTTATGTTATTTTTCACAAAAAAAGAAAAAAATTCAATCGTGATGATTAAAAAATACTTATGCCTTCTAGCCTCCTATATTCTGGAGCAGCTAGAAGGAAAAATTTGAGAGCATTGTATTGTAGCCCATGACAAACTCTGGGACCTGTCCTATAACTACCTGTTGAAGAGTGCTTTGAAAACTATTGCTTTTTTCTTTTTTTTTGCTTTGTATATATGTTATATTATACAAAAATTTTTTTAAAGGGTGTATTGTTTAGCCTCCATATATTTGTGAATTTTCTGACCCTCTTCTTGTCACTGATTTCCGGCTTCATTCCATTATGATCTGAGAAGATGTTTTGTATGATTTCAATCTTTTTAAATTATGTAGACTTGCTTTGTGACCCAGCATATGTTCTATCCTTGAGAATGATCTCTGAGCACTTGAGAAAAAGGTGTATCCTGCTCTTGTGGGGTGTAATATTCTGTAAATGTCTGTTAAGTCTACTTCATTTATCATATTATTCAAATTTTCTGTTTCCTTATTGATCCTTTTTCTAGATGGTCTATCCATTGATGAGAGCAGGGAACTGAAGTCTCCAACTATTATGGTAGAGGTGTCTATTTTCTCCCTTCAGTGTTGTCAGTGTTTGCCTCATGTATTTTGGAGCACACTGGCTTGGTGCATAAATATTTGTGTTTGCTATGTCTTCTTGTTGAATTATTCCTTTTATTAATACATAGTCTCCTTCTTTGTCTCCCTCTCTCTTTTATTTTTGCATGTGCAGGCACTGGGAATTGAACCTGGCTCTCCGGCATGACAGGCAAGAACTCTGCCTGCTGAGCCACTGTGACCTGCCCTTCTTTGTCTCTTTTAATTGTTTTACATTTGAAGTTTAATTTGTCAGATATTATTATAGCTTTTCCTCTCTTTTCTGATTGTTGTGTGCACGAAATATCTTTCCCCAACCTTTCACTTTCAATCCATTTTTGTCTTTGTATCTAAAATTCTGTAGAAAGCATGTAGATGGTCCTGTGTTTTTTTTTTTTTTTTTTTTTTTTTTTTTTTTTTTTTTTTTTTTTTTTTTTTTTTTTTTTTTTTTTTTTTTTTTTTTTTTTTTTTTTTTTTTTTTTTTTTTTTTTTTTTTTTTTTTTTTTTTTTTTTTTTTTTTTTTTTTACTTTTTACATGGGCAGGCACCGGGAATCGAACCCGGGTCCTCTGGCATGGCAGGCAAGCATTCTTGCCTGCTGAGCCACCATGGCCCGCCCGATGGTCCTGTTTTTAAATCCATTCTGCAGTCTATGTCTTTTGATTGGCAAGTCTAATCCATTAATATTTAATGTTATTAGTATAAAGGCAGTACTTTCTTCTACCATTTTGTCTTTTGGATTTTATATGTCATATCTAATTTTTTTCTCTTTTTACCTTTACTGATAGTCTTCATCTCTATACTCTTCTTTAGACCTCTCTCCCCTGCCTTTTCCTAACTGGCTGTATTGCTCCCTTTAGTAGTTCTTGCAGAGTCGGTCTCTTAGTTACACATTCTCTGTTACTGTTTGTCTGAAAATATTTTAATTTCCCCCTCACTTTTTCTTTGTTTTAACAGCTTTATCGAACCCTTAACTGAGGGATTGCAAAACAATTTTCCAAAGTACCTGCATCATTTTACATGACTGCTAGATTGTACGTGGGTTCCAATATTTTGATATTTTTTCCTCTCTGTAGTTTTTATTTGCAGTTCTCTTATGAACAAAGTTGAGTATATTTATGTTTAAAAGCCATTTACTTTTTCTATGAACAGAAAAACTCTATGTTCAGTTTACCTGTCCTGTACATGCTTGTAAACCTTATATTTTCTTTCCAATCTATATCATGCATTTCTATTCTTCATATTGTTTCATTGACTAAAACGTCTAATATCTCTGCCAATAAATAATACTGATAGCAGGCATGCACCAATCTTATTCCTGACATTATTCTTGCTTCTGAGTTTCATCATTAAGTACAATGTTTCCTGTAGGTTTTTGTTGGTACAGACTTTCCATTGTAACAATGATCTCTTTCCTCAATATGAATCTCTTTGCGATTCACAAATTCTGAGTATTTGCTTCAGGCTTTTCCATCTCTGTAGTGTATTGGTGCAGCATGAATATTTTATGAGGTATGAGGTGTGAATTTTCTACTTAAGCTTTTCTGACATTCAAAAAGTTTATACCGTTCAGTGGTAGAATGTGCGCTTTCCATGTGGAAGACCTGGATTCAATTTCTAAACCATGCACCTAGAAAAAAAAAGTTTATACCAATTATGAATTTGTTGGTATCAGAGATAATTATGGCTGAAAAAGTTCCTACGTTCATTAAACAGGTTTCTCACCTGTATATGTCCTCATGTGTAGGCCTTTCCATACATTACATTTATGGTTTCTCATTTGTATGATGTTTCAAATGTACAGTAAGAGATGCTTTTTGAGTAACAATCTTCCCATATTTATTACATTTAAATGTTTTCTTCACCCCTGTGACTTCTTTTACGTGTAGTAAGTGCTGAGCATTGACAGGTTTTCCCACATTATTACATTCATAGGGTTTCTCCCCTGTATAACTCCTAATATGTACAGAAAGGGATGAAATTTGAGAAAAGACCTTCCCATATTCTTTACATTCAAGTGGCTTCTCTCCAGTGTGAATTTTCACATGCACAGTGAAGTTTTTCTTGTATCTGAATGCTTTTCCACAATTAGGACACTCATAAGGTTTCTCTGCAGAATGCACTTTTTCATGCTGGGTGAGAACCCCTTTACACCTAAAGGCTTTCTCACAATGCTTACACGTATATGGTTTTTCTCCAGTATGAACTCTTTTGTGGATGACAAGGCTAGAATTCACACACACACACACAAAAAAACAGAAACCATTTTCCACAATCATTACATTCATAAGGTTTTTCATCTATATGATGTCTCTCATGTACAATAAGAGGTCATTTTTGAGAAAAGGCATTCCCACATACATTACATTCATAAGGTTATTCACCTGTATGATTTATCCTATGTAAAGCAAATGTTGAGTACTAAGAAAAAGCTTTTCTACACATATTACATTGGTAGGGTTTCTTCCCTGTGGGACTTCTCATGTGTGCAGTTATGGATGAAAATTGAGAAGGCTTTCCCAAATTCTTTATGTGCATGTGGTTTCTCCCCAGCATGAGTTTTCAGATGCACAGTGATGTCATTCTTATATCTATATGCTTTTCCACAATAAGGATTCTCATAAGGTTTCTGTCCAACACGAATATTCTCATGCTCAATGAGTTTATATTTGCTGTGAAAGGCTTCCCCACATTCCTTACATGTATAGGGCTTTTCTCCTGTGTGAGTTCTAAAGAGGATGTGCATTTGAATGAAAGCTTTCCCACATTCGTAACATTCATAAGGCTTCATTCCTGTGTCAACTTTCTTATGTGACTTAGGCGTGTCTCCTGTTAAAGGCTTTTCCACATTCATAAAGTTTCTCTGCAGTATGAATTCTCAAATGTCTGACAAGATCCAACTCCTGAGTGAAGCCTTTTCTACACTGAGTACACTTAAAAGGGGCTACTAAAATAGAGGATGACCTAGGGCAACATTTTCCAGACTTATTATATTCATGATGTTTCTCCTGGCCCCAATCATGATTAGATAGTTCTAAATTTTGTTTCATACTCTTTCCAAAAGAGTCACACTTAGAGAGGTATTTCCTTGTAAAATTAAAGTCAGCTCAGAGAAGACATTTTTCCAACTATTTTAAATCATTGCCTTTTTCCTCAGGCAAGATTTTACCAAGTATGGTTGCAACTGTTTTCACAAATCCTTGCTGTTCTCTCTCCATCACTTCACCAGCTTCCCAGTCTATTTTCCAAAAGTCACCCTTATCTTTTTTCTTTAACAACACATGGCTGTTCTTCCTGCTCCAACTTGAAAATGACATGTGGCTTGATAAGTTGATAGCCCACTGTTAATGGTTGTTATAGTTCTCCAGCATCACATCCCTGCATAAATTCCTCTGAGCAGGATTCAATTGTTGCCATTCCTCTTCAGCAAATTCAATAGCCACATCCTTAAATGTTATTGTAACGTGGGTCTTGGTCATTTCTCCTTCCTGGGAGAGTAAAGTCCTGAGATGGCCAGTGCCTCAAGGACCAACCACCAGAAGAGAAAGCACACAGCCCCTTCACACTGGGTGAATTTTTGAAGGACAATTTTGCTGGATATAGAATTGTTGGTTGGCAGTTCTTCTCTTTTAGAATCTTAATTATATCATACCACTGCCTTCTCACCTCCATGATTTCTTCTGAGAAATCCACACATAGTGGATTTCTTATTGGGCTTCCCTTGTATGTGTTGGATTGGTTTTTCTCTTGCTGTTTTCAAAATTCTCTTTCTCTTTGACATTTGACAATCTGATCAGTAAGTGTCTTGGAGTATGTCTATTTGGATCTAATCTGTTTGGGGGTACCCTGTACTTCTTGGATCTGCAATTTTATGTCTTTCATAGGGATGGGAAATTTTCAGTGATTATTTCCTCCATTAGTCTTTCTCCTCCTTTTTCCTTCTCTTCTCCTTCTGGGACACCCACAATATGTATATTCATGCACTTCATATTGTCATTCAATTACCCTGAGATGCTGCTCATATTTTTTTCATTCTTTTCCTTAAATTTTCTTTTGTGTGTTGGATTTCAGATGTTTAGTCCTCTAGTTCACTCATCCTTTTTCTGCCTCTTCAAATCTATTGTTGTAGATTTCCATTATTTTTTCATCTCTTCTATTGTGCCTTTCATTCCCATAATTCTGTGATCTGTTTTTTCAAACTCTCAAGTTTTTCTTTTTGTTCACCTAGTGTTCTCTTTATATCCTCCCTCAATGCATTGATTTGATTTTTTTTGATGATGAGATTTTCCATGTTAGAACATCCTGAATTAGTTGTTTCCACACCTAATCTCATTTGTGTATCTCATTTGAAGTGTTGGTTTGTTCTTTGACTGGGCCATATCTTTAATTTTCCTGGTATGACTCCTTACTTTTGCTGGCACCTAGGCATTCGATTTCCTTAATTAGTTTATTCTAGAGGTTGTTTTCACTCTTTTGCCTGGGATTTTCTTGCTGGATTGCTTTGTTCTCTCTGTTCTTTGACATTCAATTCACCTTATTCTAGACCTCTAGCATAGGTTCTGTTTAACTGATCAGAATTTTTCAGTTCTTGTTTTTCTGTTTCTTGTCCTGCCTAAATGGAGCCTTTTTTTTTTCTTGAGGAGGGTCTCCTCAAATATTAGAGATCCCAGTTGGATTTTCCAAGACCAGACAGACCCACATCTCAGGAGGAAAGAATAGCCAGCATCAGTTTTCCCTGAGGGTGAGACCCAGCAGGTTGTTAGACTTTCCTATGAAGCCTCTAGACTCTGTGCTTTTCCTATCCTGCCCAGCAGCATGGGGCAGTTATCTGCTCAAGGCTTCCCACCAGCATAAAGAGATGTGGTACCTTTAATTTCAGCATGCTCGCTCTGCTGGGGGCATGGCTGAGACAGAGGTGAGGTTGTAGGATGGCTTTAATTGCTTCACTTTTCCAGTTCCTGGGGCCTGAATTCTTTGAAGGAGGGATTCCATTGAGCTGGGCCCCACCTTTCTCTTGGGGAAGATAAGCCCTTTAGGGAATTAATTCCTTTCACCTGACTAGTTACTTTGTCTCTCAGACAAGTTTAATTGCACCCTTACCTGGGGGGCAGGGCTGGAGACTGAGAGTGCTTCCAGTTCTGTATAATGGGCTGTTAAGGAGTAGAAAACAAACAAACAAAAAGCACTTTCACAGCCTGAGCCCTGCTCCTTGGGTTTGCCAATCAAGAGCTTAAGTTAGTAGGTGCTATGTATCTCCAGGCTTTATGGGCCCCCTTTTTCTTGGGGTCCAGCCCTTCTCCAGTATTTTGGGTTGTCCGACTCAAAAAGCCTGTGTGTTTTTGTTTTTGTCAGTCCTGCCCCCTCTCTGCCAGGGCAAAATCTCCTAGTACCTTTAGTGCTTATTCCAGGTTTATCTGTGCTGCGGGCCTATTTTCAGTAGTGATGATTTGTTCATTAATTCCACAATTGGAGCTTGGTTGAGCTAAGCCCTTGCTGCTAGTAAAGTCTGTTTCCTTTCCCCTTGGGGAACCAGGCTGCTGTGCCCATGGGGGAGGGGCACCAGCCTCCATGGTTTGAGGGACTTACAATTCTGTGTGCCTCTCAGTTAGTCCACCTGGTCCAGACGTGTTTGCCATGTCTGGTCACTGATGTTTCCCCAGCAGTTATTCTGTATTGTTCTCGACTATTTACTCTCTAATATTGTTCTGATGAATTTTGCATCTATATTCATAAGAAATATTTTTCTGTAGTCTTTTCTTCTGATGTTTTTGTCTGGTTTTGTTATTAGAGTAATACTGGCCTCATACAATGAGTTGGATAATGTTCCACCTGTTCAATTTCTTGGAAGAGTTCTTGAAGAATTGGTATTAAATCTTGTTTAAGTGTTTTAGAATACACTAGTGAATTTATCTGGGATTTTCTTTGATGGAAATTTTTAAATTACTAATTCAATTTTTTTTTACTTGTTAAAGATCTATTCAGGGGTGGTGCAATGGTGGCTCAGTGGTAGAATTCTTGCCTGCCATGCCAGAGACCCACTATTCCCAGTGCCTGCCCATGCAAAGAAACAAAAACAAAAAAACACAGTAAAGACCTATTCAGATTTTCTATTTCTTCTTGAGTCCATTTCAGTAGTTTTTGTCTTTCTAGCAATATGTTCATTGTATCTAACTTCTAATTTTTTTTGCTTTTTTGCATATATGTTATATTTCACAATAAAAAATGTTTTAAAAAACAGACAAATACATAAAACAAAAACAAAGGCAAAAAAGAAATAGAACTGTAACTGAGAAGTTAGGATTTAGGGGATGATGATGACAACTGAATCATTCGTTTTTACTTTCTCATAAATTATAATAAACAGAGGAAAATATCTGAAACCTCTGAGCTGTAATCTAACTGCTCTGATCTCTGATAACAATTGTACAACTATACAGCCCTTATCTTGTGACTGTAAAAACCCTGTGACTGACCTTCACTTATAGCCATTTATCCTTTTGTCAACCTTAAAGTCTTATGATCACCAAAGGCACTAGGGAGTGCTTATTAATGAAGGACCTTAAGTTGACCCAGAACTAACCCACCCCAATTCCAATCCATCTCTACCCTCATCATCTCAAATCACTGTGCTCATTCTCCTAAAACCTGCCCATCTTTTGGTACTATAAAACCATCAGAATTACCGTAGTTTGGTGAGACAGATGTTCTTTTAGGCTGATAGGCTGTCTGATCTCTGGCTTTGCGCCTAGCAGTAAACTCTTTCTTTGAAAACAAAAACAATGCCAACATTTACTGTGCTCGTGCATCTGCAGTCTCCTGGGATGGCTCCATGACATCTGGGGCCTCAGCTAGAGTCATCATCCAAAGGCATCTTCCCTCACATGACTGGCCGATAACGTGCCCAGGGTTTCTGTCCTCTTCCTGTATATGGTGGACGGATCCAAAGGCAAGTGACCTGGGAGAGAGAGCCGGGCAGAAGCCACCCAGTCCTGCGAGGCTGGGCCCTGGAAGTCATGCAGTGGCTTTTTTTAAAAAATATTTTTATTGAGAAATCTTCACACACATACAGTCCATACATGGTGTACAATCAATGGCTCACAATATCATCACATAGTTGAGTATTCATCACCATGATCATCTTTTATTTATTATTTCACAGTTCTAGAGGCTAGAAATTTGAAAGCAATGTGTTGACAGGGTCATTTGCCCACTGAAGTTTCTCTCCTAGCTTCTGGTTACAGGCAATCTGTGGCATACCTTAGCTTGCCTACATACACATCACCCCAATCTCTGCCTTTCTCTTCCTGTGGCATTCTTCTGTCTGTGTCTGTATCTCTTCTCTTATAAGGATACCAGTCATATGGGATTAGGGCCCACCCTAACTTCTATGATTTTTTTTCAAAGAGAGAGTTTATTATTAGGTGCATAGAAGATTAGCAGATGGCCTATCAGCCCCAAATCTGTCTTCTGGAACTGCAGCAATTCTGATAGTTTTATTAGAGAAAAAGGTGGGCAGGGTTTAAAATAAATGAGCACAGTGGCTCCAGATGATGTAATTAGAGGTGATTTAATTATTGAGCATGTGTGGATTAATTACATGCTTAGTCACAGGTAAGAAAATGGCAGGATATTATGATGAGGTACAGGAGACTTGTAGGTTAAAGTCACTGTGCATGTCATACGGGCCCATTTAGTTAGATCAGTCTCGGTTATCTAGTTAACTTTGGACTTGGGGTGTTAGTTCTGGGCTGACCCAAGACCCTTCATTAATAAACATTAGGGGCAGTTGTTAGTGATTACAAGACTCTAAAGTTGAAAAACTGGATAACTGGGTACAAATGAAAGTTAGTCACAAGGTTTTTACAATCACAGGGGCACAAGATAAAGAATGTACAATCATTATTAGAGATCAAGGCAGCTGGATTACAATTCAGAGATTTCAGGTATTTCCCTCTGTCTACCCGAGTATACCAGAAAGCAAAAAGGAATATCTATATAATGAATCAGTAACCAAAATCATCCCTTAAATATTGATTTCTTGGTTACAATACTGAAGGGGTGGTAGGAGGCTGAGACTAGCTCATTCAGAACACAACCCCTGCACAGACAGAGCATGGCAATTTGTTTTCTAGATTGCATATGACCTCATCTTAACTCAATTACATTTGCAAAGATAGTATCTCCCAATAAAGTCACATTCACAGGTACCAGGGGTCAGGACTTCAATATATCTTTTTTTTTTTATTGTATAATACAAAAAAATTCAAACCAAATAAAGATAAAAGCAATAGTTTCCAAAGCATTCTTCAACAAGTAGTTAGAGGACAGATCTCAAGAGTGTCATGGGCTACCATACCATCATCTCAGATTTTTCCTTCTAGCTTCTCCAGAATATAGGAGGCTAGAAGGAGGAAATACTTTTTTTATCATCACAATCAACTTTTTTTGTGAAAAAATAACATATATACAAAAAAGCAATAAATCTCAAAGCACAGCACAACAATTAGTTGTAGAACAGATTTCAGAGTTTGGTATAGGTTACAATTCCACACTTTGAGGTTTTTAACTTCTAGCTGCTCTAAGAAACTGGAGAATAAAACAAATGTCAATTTAATGATTCAGCAATCATATTCATTTGTTAACCCCTACCTTCTCTGTATGACTCCACCATCACCTTTGATCTCTCTATCCCACTCTTTAGGGGTATTTGGACTACGGCCATTCTATCAACATACCGTTTTGTGGGACATGATTCAACACATAACACCATCCCTGACTTCTCCCCAGGGCCCCTCCTTGCTGTGCTTTCTTTGTCACAGCTTATTTCACACACTCTAACATTGTATTCCTGGTGGACAGTAGGCAACCAATAAAAACTTGCCTTTTGAAATAACTCTTTAACATACTTTATTTAACAACAGCTGGTCAGTGTTTTTCTCCTTTAACAGGTAAGGAAACAAGGTTGGAGATGATAAGTGATCAGGCACAGGTCTCACACCCATACATGGCAGAACTGAAACCTTGGTTACTCTGTGCCTGGCATTCTCTTAAGTGGGTTATAGTAAGTGGTAGATTTAATCATCACAACAGCCATAGGAGACAGGAACAATTATTCCCAATTTAATGAAACTGAGGGTCATCTGAGTTTAAATCCTGAAGCTGAGTTTGAGTTTGAGTTTGAGCTTCCTTGCTAGCCAGTGACCAGATCTCTGGGTAGGTTGGTGCGCCTTTGTTTTTAAACAACTTTATGGAAATATAAGTAACACAACAGAACAATTCATCCATTTAAAGCGTGCAACTTAACATTTGTTAATATATTCACAGGTTTGTGCAATCATCTCCAAAATGTAATTTTAGAATATTTTCATTCCCCTCCCCTAAAAGGACCTCCATACCCATTAGCAGTCACTCGTTTTTTCTGCTTACCCACCAGCCACGTGACTCGAGGGCATCTCACTTTCCTCAGTGGCTGACAATATTCCCTCACCACCCTTGCAGGGAGGCTGTGATATGAAGGGAACTCACACCAGGTCTGGCTTGCACAATTTAATTCAACATGTCTTCTGGCTGGGGGCAAAGCTGTGGAGCTCAAAATCTGGCTAGACCAATTATACCCAGTGGCAATAAAGGGCAATCTGAGTCTGACAGAGGGATCCTGAGAAAAGAGGTAGGGCATCTAGAAAGAATAGGGGCTTTAAATAAGAAACCAATTCGGCTTAACCTCATTTTTGGAGGTTTTCATTATTTGTTACTTCTTGGCTTTTTGGTCATCGTAGAACATGTGAGAGAAGGAAGAAAAAGGAAGGGAAGCACTCCAAGGATACATCAGCCATAGAAAACGGAATGTGTGGCTGCAGTTTAGCTTTTTAAAGGTTATGGTTTACAGTGTATTTCTTACTGCTAATCTCTGCAAAAAAAAAACATATCAACTTTCCATTTTTGTATTCATTTGCATATACTATGTGTACCTTTGCTTTTTAATTTTCTAAAAATAATTGACAGTAGTGAATTGTCCTCCCTAGATTACCTTCAAAAAAGTAAAGTTATTAAAATAAAACTTTCCAAGTACCTTGTAGACATCCAAGACAAAAACGAAATTAGAGTTGAATTAGGACCCTCCCTCCCACGGTTACTCCACACACCTAGCAGAACACACAGAGGAGTGTAAGGGATCTACTGAGCTAAGCATTTATGTACATTCTTTTTTCCAGTAAATGCCAACCTAATAAAATAAGGCATTTTAGAAAATGGCAAATACACATTTTGCTTTCTTACAAATAATATTGTTTGACATTGGGCCTGTGTTCATTGTCTTTAATCGAATCTGGGTCTCCCACATGGAAGGCAAGCATTCTACCACTGAACCACTGGTGCACCCTAAATGTACATTGTCTTTTGATTCTATCGATGGTGTCTTTTACTGAACAGAATTTTATATTTTTATGTGGTCAAATCTGTCCTTTGTATCAAGCGATGGAAAGTGTTTCCTACCACAAGATTAAAACATATACTTGTTTAATTTCACCCAATATTTTTAGTTTTTGTTAAATATTGAAATCTTCAATCCATTTTTTTTTTAATTTGAATGGTGGGAGGTAAAGGATTTTATTTCTAAATTGAGAGCCAGCAGTGTTGGTATAATTTCTAATCAAGCCATCCTTATCCCTTTGGCTTTAAATGTCTTTCTAGTCACCAGTGAGACAAGTCTGTCCATGGACTTGCTCTCCTTTTCTACTGATATCTGTCCAGTCCCATGTCCAAACACACTGTTTTAATTGTCATAGCTGCAGTACATGTTTTCATGTATGGTAGAACTGCAACAATCTGTGTGGCTAGATGGAGAGTGCAATAAGGAGTGCTTGATTATGAAGCCAGACAAAGACCTAGGTTTTGAGTCTGCCTTAATGCCAGTCTAAGGAGTCTGGACTTTATCTTTTGGAATATGAGAAGCCATAAGAGCCATGGTCCTCAGTCCTGGCTAATGCGGCTCTGCATTGCCTGAGGAACTTTAAAAAATAGAAGTGCTGAATATCCAAGGATAGCCAAGCATGGAATTGGGTGTATGTATACGTGTGTGGACTTTTTTAAAACTCCCAGCTGATTGTGAGGAGCAGCCAGAGTTGAAAACCATCGCATTAAAGGACTCAAAGCAGGGAAGAGAGTTGGCTGGATGTGCATATCAGGGAGGTCAAGAGCATCTGTGAGGAGAGACTCAAGAGAGTGTGTACAGCAGGGAGGAACTCTTCCAAGGGGACTTCTGGCTTTGATGATCCAGGAAAGCTGTAATGAGGCTTGACCTAAAGCATTGGCACACAATTGGCACATAATAAATGCTCATTGTCTCTACGCCCTTTAGCTCCCCTTAGGCTGTTCTTTAGTTCAGTGTTTCCTGGACTAGGACAAAAGTGTATATGCACAGAACTGTTACCTTCCTAGGAGGCCAGATTTATAGTTAGTTGGAAACATCAGACACTGACAGATCCAGATTGGAGGTGGATGCTTTGGGATTTGACACCTTGTTGGCAGAGGCTAGAGGCTGAGAGGAAAAGGACCATGGGTTACCTGCTTAGTAATACCAGAGATGATGAGGCTCTGGTGTATGAACATTCGGGTCAGCAGCCTTCCCACATTCACACCTTGCCTGTGCCCAGGTCCCTGAGTAATGAGGTGAAGCAAAGCCTACCCGGATTTTTTTTTGCAGCAAAATAATTTTATTCCTAACATATGGCACACATATATATCCAGTATGTTTTATCTTGCATATCTATTCACAAATGACTTCCAAACGCAACATCTGCTTTGATATTTTTAAAGCATTACATATATTACATGATATTAATTATGCATGTAAAAAGTTATCTTAGTTGAGTGTGGTAGTTAGATTCAGTTGTCAACTTGGCCAGGTGAACGTGCCTAGTTCTGTTGCTGTGGACACGAGCCAATGGTACGTGAACCTCATCTGTTGCTGATTTACATCTGCAGTCGGCTAGGAGGCATGCCTGCTGCAATGAATGACGTTCGAGTTAATTGGCTGGTGCTTAGAGAGCTCAACGTAGCACAGCCCAAGCAGCTCAGCATACCTCATCTCAACACTCGCAGCTCAGCCCAGGCCTTTGGAGATGCAGAAAGAAATCACCCTGGGAAAGTTGTTGGAACCCAGAGGCCTGGAGAGAAGGCCAGCAGAAACCATCCTGTGCCTTCCCACGTAAGAAAGAACCTCAGTGGAAAGTTAGCTGCCTTTCCTCTGAAGAACTAATGAAATAAATACCCTTTATCCATCTCTGGTGTGTTGCATTCTGGCAGCTAGCGAACTAGAACATTGAGGTATGAAAAATGCTTTTAGACAGACAGCAATCTGAATATATGGGATTGGTCACAGCAGAATTTACTTTAGTAAGATTAGTTCTATAAATTTAAAACTTTGAAAAGCTACCACTTTTGCAACTAATACTTCTATATGAAAAGAATGCAGCAGTATCAGTTTGTAGTCCAGAGAAATTTCATTAGTTTTTCTGGTGATGAACCATTTATCCACATCTGTTGGGAGGGTACAGGCAGATTCACAAGCTGGTGGTAGAGCAGCCGCAATGGTTTGGCAGCATCGGGCTCACACTTGAAGGGGCTGCCAGACACTGCTGTATTCATGCAACTGATTCTTTTTCCATCGTTTTTCTCACTAATGCTCTCCAATGGTCATGAGTGCTTTTAATAACACCAATTGCAAAGTCCTTATCTTTACATTCTGCACTGAAAGCAAATTCATTCTCTGTTTTTCCATCAGGAACCTTGTACCTTCTAAACCAGTCCATGGTGGCTTCTAGATAGCCAGGTTTCAGCCATTTGACATCATTAATATCATTATAATTGGCCACATCAGGATCATCCACATTAATAGCAATGACTTTCCAGTTGGTTTTCCCTTCTTCAATCATAGCCAAGATGCCCAAAACATTCACTCCAAATTATTTCACCTCTTGCATATACCTTGCTTCCAATTTTGCACACATTAATTGGGTCACTGTCACCACAACAGCTGGTGTGTTTGTGATTGTGTCTTGGGTCTTCCCAAGTCTGAGGGAAGAGCATCATAGTTCCAGAGATATCCTTTATACGGGAACAAATTTGCAATATAATGGAGTTTTCCTTCTTTCACATCCTGCTTAATTGGGTTTAAAGGAACATTGTAGCAAGCTCCATTTTTGCATTAGACCAGCGTGGTACTTCAATTACCATATGGAACACACTTTATCTGCATAAATTGGAGTATCATGAGATTGAGATATATATTGTCCTTTTTCATTTTTGAGGAAGACTCGATATTTGTTCTATTTGCTAGCTGCTGGAATGCAACACACCAGAGACAGATTGGCTTTTAATAAAAGGGGATTTATTTCGTTAGTTCTTCAGAGGAAACTTTCAACTGAGGTTCTTTCTTACGTGGGAAGGCACAGGATGGTCTCTGCTGGCCTTCTTGCCAGGCCTCTGGGTTCCAACAACTTTCCCCGGGGTGATTTCTTTCTGCATCTCCAAAGGCCTGGGCTGAGCTGCAAGTGCTGAGAGGAGGTATGCTGAGCTGCTTAGGCTGTGCTATGTTGAGCTCTCTCATTTAAGCACCAGTCAATTAAGTCAATCGCCATTCATTACAGCAGGCACACCTCCTAGCCGACTGCAGATGTAAATCAGCAGCAGATGAGGTTCACGTACCATTGGCTCATATCCACAGCAACAGAACTGGGTGCTTTCACCTGGCCAAGTTGGCAACCGAATCTAACTACCACAATATTCAAGGGTGAAGGGCACAGTGCGCTCCACGCTGCTGAAGCTGCTCATGGAACTGGAGATGAGCCGCTGTCGCCAGACTCACCAATTTGCAAGCGGCGCTGACTGACAAGGGGCCGTCCGCTGACTTTTATGGATATGTGCATGAGCTTTGTTGCTTTATGCCACTGATATCTGTGGGCTATATGTTATCAAACACAACCTCATCAACCTTGACTAATACACCACTCCATGGTAAGTGCTCTTGCTTTTCCTCTGCCTGCTATGTTCCGTTCCTAGATTTTTCCATGGTGGTGGTGGGGTACCTTTTTATTTAGATCTTAGCAAAAATGTTATTCCTTTCTTGGTCAGTCTAAACTGGTCCCTCTGGTTTCTGTGCATCATTCTGTTTATTCTCCTTATAGCACTTCTCCATTTCTAAAATTACCTTGGTTATTTGCTATCTTGTTTACTATTTGTCTCTTCACCAAAATATAGCTCCTACAGAGCAGGGACAGTGAGCATCTGGTTTACCACTGTGTATACCAAGTGCCTGGCACAGGATCTGCACACAGAAAGTTCATAATAAAGTATCTTTTTGTGAATGAATAGAGGTAACGTATATGGAAGCTCTCTGAGAACTATAAAGGGTCTTATATACGCAGGGGTGGTTGTTACCGGGATGAATACTATTGGACTCCTGGGAAAATATCATGGCAAAAGCCGAGGGGTGACCCAGGAGGGCCTCTTTTGTTACTCAGATGTGGCCTCTCTCTCCAGCCAACATGATGAGCAGTCTCACCACCCTTCCCCTCTCTGCGTGGGACATGACTCCCAGGGATGTGTACCTTCCTGGCAACATGGGACAGAGATCCTGGAATGAGCTGAGATTCAGCATCAAGGGACGGAAAAAAACCCTAGAATGA
>PVIY010011221.1:0-66137 GCA_004026745.1 Myrmecophaga tridactyla | reverse complement strand
TGAATTTGCTAAGCCCATTCCCTCCTCAGAACCTTGATGCTTACTGCATCCTCTCTGCCTGGAGCTCTTTCAGTAGTTTACATGGCTGACTTAGCACTAGGATCTGCTACACCCAATCACTATCATGTTCTTCAGTTTTTCTTAGAACTAATCACTATCTGATTTATATTTGTCTGTCTCCCCCATCGGAATGTGAGCTTAGACATTGTCATTCCTGTCTTAACCTTGCATATCTTGTATATAGCACGGTAGCTAGACTATAGTAGGTATTAAATAGCTATTTGTTGAAAAACTAAATGAATGTTGAATAAATGAATTGATAAATGAATTAATCATCAGATTAGGAAAATGCCACACAGTATTTTTAGGGGAAGGTGAATAGCTGGATAATAAACAATTTTAATCAGCTATTAGAATCTGTAGAGCAGTAGGAGATAGTCAATTGTCAGATTTGGACAGACTAGCTCTGACTTTTAATTATGTGAATATTGGCAGTTGTCTCTGTAAAAAGACTGATGCTGGCTTGTAGAGTTGTTTCTAATCTTAAATATACTAATATATATGAAGAGTATATTACACTATGTTGCACAAAAAGGCATTCAATAAATAAAAGGTACCATAATATTTCTGCAATATGGGAGATAGTGTTTACTCCTATATTAAAGATAATATTTGGGATGGTATGATAGTGGCTCAGTGGCAGAATTCTTGCCTACCATGCTGGAGACCCAGGTTCGATTCCTGGTGCCTGCCCATGCGAAAAAGAAAAAAGTAATATCTGTTTATCACTGAAAAGTTGCAGAGTTTAGTAGGAGGAGGGGAATTCATTAAGCAAAGAATTTTCACAATAATTAACCCATTTGTGTGTGTGTGTATGTAGAATGTATGATTGTTTAGATCAACATAAATAAAAGTATATAAAATGTATGTACAATTTAATAAATTAATTGTAAAGTTAACATCTGTCTAACTACCACTCAATTAAAGAAAGGTTATTTCCAGATCCCTAGAAGCTTTCTTCTGTACCCTTTCTCAATTACAAGCCAGTCTCTTCCCCAAGAAGTAACCACAATTTGGCTTGCATGATAGTAATTTTCTGAGAGTTTTCTCACCTATTTATGCATCTTTAAATAATGAATTTAGTTATGTCTAGATTCAGACGTTGTGCAAATGAAATTATGTTCTCTGTATTCTTTTGTATTTCTTCTTTTTATGTTCATGCTATTGCATGTATGAAATTCATTGATTTTAATTACTGTATAGATGAAATTTATGAATGTACCACTTATATATCCATTCTACTACTAATGATACTGGGGGAAAAGCTTTCAGTCTCTCTCCATTGAATATAATGCTGGTTATCGGTTTTTCATATATTCCTTTTATCATATTGAGGTAGTTACCTTTGATTCCTATCTTTTCGAGTGTTTTTATCGAGAAGGATGTTGAATTTTGTCCAGTGCTTTTCAGCATCAATCGAGATGATTATGTGATTCTTTTCCCTTCTGAGTTGTTAATGTGCTGTATTACATTAATTGATTTTCTTGTGTTGAACCATTCTTGCATTCCTGGTATAAACCCCACTTGGTCATGGTGTATACTTCTTTTAATGTGTTGTTGGATTCGATTTGTTTATATTTTATTGAGAATTTTTGCAACTATGTTCATTAGGGAGATTGGCCTGTAGTTTTCCTTTCTTGTAGCATCTTTACCCAGTTTTGTTATTAAAATGATGTTAGCTTCATGAAATGAATTAGAGTTCCTTTGTCCTCAACTCTTTGGAAAAATTTGAGTAGGATTGGTGTTAGTTCTTTTTGGAATATTTGATAAAATTCCCCTGTGAAGCCATCTGGCCCTAGACTTTTCTTTGTAGGAAAATTTTTTATGACTGATTGAATCTCTTTGCTTATGATTGGTTTGATGATATCTTCTGTTTCTTCCTGAGTCACTGTTGCTTGTTTGTGTGTTTCCAGGAATGTGTCCATTTCATCTAAGTTCTCTAGTTTGTTGGCGTATAGTTGTTCTTAGCATCCTCTTATGATTTCTTTTATTTCTTCAGGGACTGTGGTAACACACTCCTCCTCATTTCTGATTTTGTTTATTTGCATCCTCTCTCTTTTTTTCTTTTTCAGTTTTTCTGGGGGTCCATTAATTTTATTGATTTTCTCAAAGAACTGACGTTTGGTTTGATTGATTCTTTCTATTATTCTTTTGTTCTCCCATTCATTTAACTGCTTTAATCTTCTTTTTGTTTTGCAGTTAGTTTGCTGTTCTTTCTTAAGTTCCTCCAGGTGAGCAGCTAAGTCTTCAATTTTTGCTCTTTCTTGTTTTTTAGTATAGGCATTTAAGGCAATAAATTTTCCTCTCAGCACAGCCTTTGGCTGATCCTATAAGTTCTGATAAGTTTTATTCTCATTTTCATTCACTTCCCGATAGTTACTGATTTCTCTAGCAATTTCTTCTCTGACCCACTGGTTGTTGAAGATTGTGTTATTTAATCTCCATGTATTTGTGAAGGTTCTCATTCTTTGGTGGTTACTGAGATCCAGTTTCATTCCATTGTGATCAGAGAAAGTGCTTCGAATAGTTTCAGTGTTTTTAAGTTTATAAAGATCTGTTTTGTGCCCCAGCATATGATCTATCCTGGAGAATGTTCCATGAGCACTGGAGAAGAAATCCTGGTATTTTGGGGTGTAATAACCTATATATGTCTGTTAGGTCTAACTCATTTATCAAGTTGTTTAACTTCTCTGTTTCCTTATTGATCTTCTGTCTGTTCTATCTATAGAGGAAAGTGGTATATTGAAGTCTCCTACTGTTATTGTTGAAACATCTGTCGCCCCCTTCATTTTTGCCAGTGTCTTTCTCATGTACTTTGGACTCCTTGATTGGGCGCATATTCATTTATGATTGTTATATCTTCCTTGTGAATTGTCCCTTTAGTCAATTATAGTGTCCTTCTTTGTCTTGTATGATGTCTTCACAGTTAAAGTCTATTTTATGTGATATTAGTGTAGCTACTCCTGCTTTCTTTTGGTTACAACTTGCAAGGAAACTTTTTCCATCCTTTCACTTTCTATCTATTTGTATCCTTGTGTCTAAGATGAGTCTCTTAAAAGCAATATATAGTTGGATTGTGTTTCTTAATCCATTCTGCCAATCTGTATCTTTTAATTGGTAAGTTTAAATCTGTTAACATTCAAAGTTATTACTGAAGAGGCATTTCTTTCTTTTTTCAAAAAATCATTTATTTGTTTGAATCAGGATCCAAACAAGGACCATACATGACATTCTCTTTTCTTAATTTTGTTTTTTTTTTGTTGAACATAACAACACATAAACATGAACATTCTTACCATATGATCATTCCATTCTTGGTATATAATCAGTCACTCACAATATCATCACAGGTTGTGTGTTCATCATCATCATGATGATTTCTTAGAACATTTGCATCAATTCAGAAAAAGAAATAAGAAAAAAATTCATACATACCATACCCCTTATCCCTCCTTCTCATTGACTGCTAGTATTTCCATCGATCTAATATATTTTAGCCTTTGTTTCCCCTATTTTTTTCTATACCCCTTACCACTCCCTTTCATTGATCCCTAGCATTTCAATCTACTGAATTTATTTTAACATTTGTTCCCCCTATTATTTATTTATTTTTAATCCATATGTTTTACTCATCTGTCCATAATGTAGGTAAAAGGAACATCAGCCACAAGGTTTTCACAATAACAGTCACATTGTGAAAGCTATTTCATTATACAATTATCTTCAAGAAACATGGCTACTGGAACATAGCTCTACATTTTCAGGCAGTTCCCTCCAGCCTTGAAGAGGCATTTCTTGGGTCCACCATATTATTTTCTGGTTTGTGTTTGTCAGAGCTATACATTCTTTTCCCTTTCTCATTTTATCCTTCAAGTTACCCTTACTAGTGCTCTTTAGTTCTGTGCCCTCTTCCATACCTTCCTCTCCTGTCTCTTTTTTCAACTGGCAGAACTCCTTTCAGTATTTATTGTAGGGCCAGTCTCTTGTTGACCAATTCTTTCAGGATTTGTTTGTCTGTGAAAATTTCAATCTGTCCCTCAGTTTTGAAGCACAGTTTGGCTGGGTAAAGAATCTTTGGCTTTAAGTTTTTTTCTTTCAGGATCTTGAATATATTATACCACTGTCTTGCTTCCATGGTTCCAGTTGAGTAGTCTGAACTCAGTCTTATGTGGTTTCCCCTGTAGTTAGTAGATTGTTTTTGTCTTGCAGCTTTCAGAATTTTCTGCTTCTCTTCAACATTTGGCAGACTGATTAGTATGTGCTTTGGGGATGGTCCATTGGATTTATTCTGTTTGGAGTTCATTGGGCTTCTTTGACTTGTATATTTATGTCCTTTATAAGGGTTGGGAAGTTTACTCCCATTAAATCCACAACTACTCTTCCTAGCCCCTTACTCCTCTCTTTCTCCTTCTGGGACACTAATGATTCTTGTATTTGTGCTCTTTGTTTTGTCTGTCATTTAACTGAGATCCAGTTGAAATGTTTCCATCATTTTTGCCATTTGCTGTTTTTGAGTGTTCTAAGTCAATTACCTGTCCTTTATATTGCTTATTCTTTCTTCTGTCTCTTCAAATCTGCTGTTGTGTGCCTCTAGTATGTTTTTTATTTGGTCTACAGCATCTTTAATCTCTGTGATATCTGCAATTTTTTTATTCTTTCAAATTCCTCTTTATGTTCTTCTGATGTCTTCTTGATCTCCTTTTTGTCATTAACCATCCCACTTATTTTATTAAGTAGAGTTATATGAACATCTTTGATTAGTTGTTCCAATGTCTGTGTCTCCTATGGTGTTTTAATTTGGTCATTAGGCTGGGTTATATTTGTCTGCATTGTAATATGCTTAGTGATCTTCTGTTGTTTTCGTTGCATGTAAATATCTTGATTGATTTACTTTGGAGTTGGTTTCCTTCAGTAGTCTAAAGTCTTGAGTTTGTGGGGTGGATGTGTAGCAGGATGCAGGGTATGGGGCAGGGTACAATACTGCAGTGATGCATTGCAGTGCAGGTTGGTGATGTTATGCTAGTCCTTGTGAACGTGGGTGCCCTGCGGCCAAAGAAGATGTAGCTGTGCGGGTGCAAAGGTTGGGGGTGCGTAGCCCTGGTGTGCACTGGTCTAGGGCACAGGGCCCTTTGTGCACATGGGCAGAGCTATGGCAAAGCCTTTATGTACTGGGGTGGATATGACCCGGCTGTGCAGGTCAGCCCTTTCTTAGAGCTGGGAAATGTGACTGAGGGCCGTGTGCATGCGTGGGTGTAGGAGTACTGTAAACTGATGTTCCTAGAGCTGAAGGATGTGATCAGGGCCCATACTCTTGCGCGGGTCTAGGAATGCCATAAACTAACATTCCCAAAGCTGGGAAGTGTGACTGAGTGCCCTGTGCGCATGCGTGGGTCTAGGAATGATGTAAACTGATGTTCCCAGAGCTGAATGTAGTGGTTGGGGCCCATGCAAATGTGTGGGTATAGTAGTGCTGTCAACTAATGCACAGAGCTCGGGGATGGTGGTGCGGCGGGGTGAGGCTGTGCGACACTATGAATGGTGGGCGGATGTGGCCTGGATATGGAGGTTTGAGCACATAGCCTTTATGTGCTGGTGACAGCCTGCAGGGAGCAGGGAGGGGGAGGTGGTGCTTGGGAGGGGTGCAGGAAACGTAGGTTGGGCTGCTCTTGGGGTGGGGATTTGGGACGAGTATGCGAGCTAGGGGTTGGTGGGGTGAGGGCACTTGGAGCATGGAGAGTAGGGCGGGTGACAGGATTCAGGAGTGTGGGGTATGGCGTAAGTTGTGGGTCATGAGGCTGCGCTGGTGCAGGTAGTCCATTTAAGGAATGCGGCTTGGCTTAGTTCCTAGTCCCTGTATCCCTGTCTGTGCTCTCCTGTCGGCTCCACCCTTCCTTGTTAGGTTCCAGGTTCTCACTGTTCTTTATGGTCTCTGCTCTAGTTTGCTAGCTGCTGGAATGCAATATACCAGGAACAGAATGGCTTTTTAAAAGGGGAGTTTAATAAGTTGCTAGTTTACAGTTCTAAGGCCGAAAAAATGTCCCAATTAAAGCAAGTCTATAGAAATGTCCAATCAAGGGCATCCAGGGAAAGATAACCTTCGTTCAAGGAGGCTGATGAAGTTCAGGATTTCTCTCTCAAGTGAGAAGGCACATGGTGAACACAGTCAGGGTTTTTCTTTCATCTGGAAAGGCACATGGAGAACACAGGGTCATCTGCTAGCTTCTCTCCTGGCTTCCTGTTTCATCAAGCTCCCCGGAGGCATTTTCTTTCTTCATCTCCAAAGGTCGCTGGCTGGTAAACTCTCTGCTTCTCGTGGTTATGTTGTTCTGCTTTCTCAGAATCTGTCACATTTTCCAAAATGTTTCCTCTTTTCTAGGATTCCAGTAAACTAGTCAAGATCCACCTGAATGGGTTGAGACGTGTCTCCACCTAATCCAGTTTAACAACCACTCTTGATCACTCAAGATCACATCAAGATGTGACTCCCTAAATCACATCTCCAGGGAGATGATCTAATTACAGTTTCAAACATACAGTACTGAATAGGGATTAGAAGAAACGGCTGCTTTTATAAAATGGGATTAGGATTAAAACATGGCTTTTCTAGGGTACATACATCCTTTCAAACCAGCACAGTCTCCTTAGTCATAGGTTAAATATCATATATCTGTGGGTCTGATTCTGTACTCTCTATTCTGTACACAATACCATTATCACAATAATTTCTTGGTATCATATATCCAATCAGTGTTCCCATTTTCAATTCTTATTTTTTTACAGTTTATTTTGAGTCAAAATCCAAATGAAGTACTCTCTTTAAAATTGGTTAATGCCATTTAGGTCTCTTTTAGTTCGTAATTTTCCCCTCCATCATTCTCTCTCTCCTTTTTTCCTGACGGTTTATTAGTTGAAAAAAATGAGCTGTTTACCATGTAATTTCCCTTAGTCTGGATTTACTGATTATATCTCTGGTATAGTTTCATAATATTGGGGATGCTAGTCCATTTGTCGATTATATGTGTTGCATATAAGCAGTTAAAGCTATAAATTTCCTTCTAAGTACTTGTGGTTTGAAGATCTGTGTGCTTGAGAAAAACTGTTCTTGAATTTAATCCATTCCTGTGGATGTGAACCCATTATAAATAGGACTTTTTGATGAGGCTACTTTAGTTCATGTGTGGCCCACCTCAATCAGGATAAGTCTTTTTAGTTTTTTTTCCCTTCTTTTTTTATCAGATCATTGAAACAAGTCACAAAAGTCTTTAAATGTTATGCTTGATTATACTCAGAATTGAACGAATTCTCTTTTAAGACTACGAGATGCCACTGTTTCAAATCAATATGCCTCTCTCCCCTACCCTCTATGACAAGAAGACTGCCATTGCAATCCAGTGATACTCCTTTCTCTGAGTTGATAAGAAAAATTTTGTAGAAGGATCTTTTTTTTTTTTAACATGTTTTATTTTGAAATGTGACATATAAACAAAAAAGCAATAAGTTCCAAAATACATTTTTTTCTTTATTTTTTTTTTTTTTTTTTCGGTGCATGGTCCAGGAATCAAACCCGGGTCTCCCTCATGGAAAGTGAGCATTCTACCACTGAACCACCCATGCACCCTCAGAATACATTTTAACAAGTAGTTAAAATTTCTAAGTTTGGTATGGGTTCAGTTCTACAATTTCAGATTTTTCCTTCTAGCTGCTACTTGACACTGGAAACTAAGAAAAAATATCAATATAATGATTCAGTAGTCATACTCATTTGTTATATCCTAACTTCTCTGTTATAATTCCTGCTTTTCCTTTTTATCCTCCCAATCTTTAGGGTTTGGTTATGCCCATTCTAACTTTTTTTCATTTTGAAAAGGGGTGTTGACATTTTGTGATGGGGGATGGAACTGGTTGATGTTGGAGAGACTGCCATCTCTGAGTTTCAGGATGTATCTGGCCTAGGAACCACCTAGGAACCTAAAACCATTTTAGGTTTCTGAAAATGAAACTTAGTGCATGATACTTTTGTAGGATCTCAGATAGAGCTCTGGGTGTTCTTTAGGGTTAACAAGAATGATCTTGTTTGGGGTTTGGCAAACCATAGCAATTAGCAATATCTAGCTGAAGTTTGCATAAGAGTAGCCTCCAGAATAGCCTCTTTATCCTATCTGAACTCTCTTAGCCACTGATACCTTATTTACTATATTTCTTGTATCTCTTCTGGTCAGGAATGCATTGTCGATTCCACAGTGCCAGGACCAGGCTTATCCCTGGGTGTCATGTGCCATGTTGTTAGGGAGACTCACACCTTTGGACGTCATGTCCCATGTAGTGAGGAGGGTAATGAGTTTGTTTGCAGAGATGGGGTTGGAGAGAGAGAGGCCACCTCTAAGCACAGAAGAGGTTCTCTGGAAGTGATTCTTAAGCATAATTATAGGTAGGCGTAGCTTCTCCACTGCAGATATAAGTTTCATAAGGGCGAGCTTTAGTATCAGGGGCTTGGCCTGTTAATTTGAGAGTCCTTAGTGTTTGAGAGCATATCAGGGTTTTCCCAGATGGGAAAGTTCAATAGTTGCATATTTTTTCTCTAGTACCTAAAGGGACTTTCCTAAAACGTTAAAAAAAAAAAAAAAAAGAAAGAAAAAAGAAATATCTTCATGCACCATAGAGTCCATCCAAAATATACAGTCAATATCAGTGGCTCACAATGTCATTACATAGTTTTGTATTCATCACCATGATCGTTTATAGAACATTTACATCACTCTAGAAAAAGAAATAAAAATAATCTATTCATCCTATGCCCTTTATCACTCCCTCTCATTGACCACTAGTATTGTAGTCTACCCCAATTTTTTTTTACCCCTTATTCCACCCCCTTTTTATTTTTTGCCCTTATTTTAACTTATCTGTCCATACCCAGGATAAAGTGAGCATTAGCCACATGGTCTTCACGATTACAGTCACATTGTAGAAGCTATATAGTTATACAGTCATCTTCAAGAATGAAGGCTACTGGAATACAGTTCAACAAAATCAGTAGGTTGAGCCCCCCTCGATCTTGGGATTTGCCCCTATGAAACATTCCTGCAAAGGATAAGCTAAGGCTACTTATAATTATGCCTAAGAATCACCCCCAGAGAATCTTTTGTTGTTCAGATATGGCCTCTCTCTAAGCCAACTTGGTAGTTGAACTCACTGCCTTACCCCCTACGTGGGACATGACTCCCAGGGATGTAAATTTCCCTGGCAGCATGGGAAAGAACTCCTGAGCTGAGCTGGGTCCCAGCATCATGAGATTGAGAAATCTTTCTTGACCAAAAGGGGGAAGAGAGAAATGAGAAATGAGACAATAAATTTTCAGTGGCTGAGAGACTTCAAGCAGAATTGAGAGGTTATCCTGGAGGTTATTCTTACGCAATATATTGATATCCCTTTTAAGTTTATGGTGTATTGGAGTGGCTGGGGGGAAGTACCTGAAACTGTTCAGCTATGTTCCAGTAGCCTTGATTCTTGAAGATGACTGTATAATGATACAGCTTTCACAATGTGACTGTGTGATTGTAAAAACCTTGTGTCTGATGCTCCTTTTACCCAGGATATGGACAGATGAGTTAAAAAAAAAAAAGATACAAAATCAATAAATTATAGGGGGAATATGGAGTAAAATAAATTGGCTAGATTGAAATACTAGTGGTCAGTGAGAGGGATGGGTAAGGAGTATGGAATGTGTGAGTTTTTTCTTTTAATTTCTTTTTCTGGAGTGATGTAGATGTTCTGAAAAATGGTCATGGTGATGAATACACAACTATCGATGATACTGTGAGTCATTGATGTACACCATGTATTACATATATGTGTGTGAGGATTTCCCAATAAAAATATTTTTAAAAAGTATATCAGAGAGGTAAGAGAAGAAATTTAATTCATGAAAAAGAACAGATTTTTTTGTTTTTTTAAAGAAGAGGTGCTGGATTTTGTCAAATGTATTTTCTGCATCAATTGAAATGATTATGTGTTTTTTTTCCCCTTTGTTCTGTTAATGTGGCCTATTACATTAATTGGTTTTCTTAGAGTATTTTTATGTCCCTTTCTGTTACCAGTGAGCTAGATGGGTTGGATGCCATGGCAGCCTGCTGCTAGATTCCTTATTATGTTGCGAGTAACTACCATGAAGAAAGAGCAATTTACTAGTCTTTACTGTAATTTATCAGCCTGTTTCTCCTGTTCTTGCTTGGATGCTCTACATGTTCTGCTGGACTTTGGAGTTTTGAAATGGTTGATTTGGACAGTTCCTGCCTGTTAAATAGTTTTTTTCTTTTGGTGGAAGGCTGAATCCTGGAGCTTTCTTCTCTGTCATCTTGCCACAAAACCCCCTCCATCACTTAAAAACTTTTCTAAAGCATGTGTAAAATGTGCCTCTTTTAATTATTGTTTTAATACAATCTGAAAATCTTTTAATTTCCTTTTTGATTTGTTAATGTGGTGTGTTACATTAATTAATTGTTCTTGTGTTGTACCATCCTTGCATACGTGGAATAAAACCCAATTGGTCATGGTCTATAATTCTTTTAATGTGATGTTGAATTTGATTTGCAAGCATTTTGTTGAGTATTGTTGCATCTATAGTCATTAAAGAGATTAGTCCGAAGTGTTGTTTTCTTATAGTATTTCTATCTGGCTTTGGTATTAGCTTCATAGAATGAGCTAGGTTGTATTCCCTGTTCTTCAATTTGTTTGGAAGAGTTTGGTTAGGAGTGCCATTAATTCTTCTTGTAATGCTTAGTAAAATTGGCCTATGAAACCACCTGTCTTGGGCTTTATTGGGGGTAGGAGGTAGGGAGGTTTTTGCTCAGTGTTTGAATCTCTTAACTTGTGATTGGTTTGTCAAGGTCTTCTATTTCTTCTTGAGTCAGTATGGGAATTTGTTTCTAGGAATTTGTCCATTTCATCTAAGTGGTCTAGTTTGTTGGTATACAGTTGTTCAAAGTATCCTCTATGATCTTTTTTATTTCTTTGGTGTCAAATAGTAATGATCCCCCCTCATTTCTGATTTTATTTATTTAAATCTTTTTTTTTTTTTTGTCAGTCTAGATTAGGGTTTGTTGATTTTATTGACCTTCTCAAGAACCAGGTTTTGGTTTTATTGATTCCCTCTTTTGTTTTTTTTATTCTCCATTGCATTCATTTCTGCTATTAGTCTTTGTTTCTTTTCTTCTGCTTGCTTTGGGATTAGTTTGCTATTCTTTCTCTAGTTTCTCTAGTGGTTCAGTTACGTCATTGATTTTAACTTTTTCTTCCTTTTTAATGCAGGTGTTTTGAACTACAAATTTCCCTCTCAGCATTGCCTTTGCTGCATCCCATAAATTCTGATGTGTTGTGTTTTCATTTTCATTCTTCTTAACATATTTGCTGATTTATCTTGCAATTTCTTCTTTGGCTCACCAATTGTTTAAGAGCACGTTTAACCTCCATATGTCTGTGAATTTTCCAGTTATGCAGTTATTGATTTTCAGCTTCATTGTATCATACAGCAAATGCTTTGTATAATTTCAATCCTTTTAAATTAATTAAAGTTATTAAATTTATTAAGACCCGTTTTGTGCCCCAGCATATGGTCTATCCTGGAGAATATTCCATAAACACTTGAGAAAAATATATATCCTAATGTTTGGGGGGTGCAATGTTCTATATATGTCATCTGTTACTCCCTTTAGTTTGCAAGTGGTTGCCTTATGTACTTTGGGTTCCTGGATTGGGTGCATAAACAGTTTTTTTTTAACTTTTTTATAGTGAAATATATATACAAAGAAAAGAAAGAAAAAGCAACAATTTTCAAAGTACATGTCAACAAGTAGTTACAGAACTACTCTAAGTTGGGCTTAGAGAGAGAGTCCACATCTGAGCCACAAAATAGGTTTCATGGAAGCAACAGTTAGTCCTTGTTATAGGTAGAAATAAGTTTCATAAGGGCAAGACTCAAAATCAAGGGTTTGGCCCATTTTCCTTGGAGTACCCAGTGGTTGAGAGGGTACCTGGGGTTTCCCTTAAAGGACTCTACCAGAATTTTTTAATTGTCAACTCACCATAGTGTAAGATGTACCCAGGTATTACATTAAACTATACAGATTTATAAGGCCTAATTCCCATTCTAGCCTCCAGGAGTTTGTATTGTTTAAATGAGCTATCCAGACAGGGTGCTTTAGATTGTGTGTTAGACGAAATTTAGGTTATAGACATAAACCTCTCTTTCTTTGGTCTCATACAGTAGGTGACGGTCTAGAGTACATATACTATCATCTTTTACCCTGTATTCTGATTTACCTTAGTCCCAGCCAGATTGGCTTTGTTTTATCTCTAGTTGAGGCTTGATCTCTTTTTTGGTTACTTTTACTGTTAATTGATATAGGTATGCTAACTTTCAGGGCTGCAGCACTCCATTTCTGGGTCTTAGGTGTCATAGAGTTACTCGAAGTTCCAGGGAAATACCAGCTGGTACACATATAGCTCAGTGTCTCAGAATCTAGAAATACACTTAGAACTTCAGACTAAGTATGGCTGCTATAAGGGCTTACAATCTAGGCCTCACTTTTAAGTTTTCTGTAAGAGATCTTAGCATATTTGTTCTTTTGTTTCCAACTTATTTTGGGCACTACATTGTCCCCAAGGTTTATTTAGTTCATTGTGTGCCTCTCAACAACCTTCCTTTTTTATTTCTTTTGACATCCTTCCTTTATATAGTTGCAACATATTCCATCATAGAACTCTATCGCAGTTCACCATTCTGCTTCTCAGTCATTGTACCCTCTCCTGGTGGGAATCATGGCTGATCAGACCCACCCTGATCTCCCCGCCTCTCTCCTCTCTATGAAATATTAAAAACCCTCTTTGATCACTCACCCCCTGGGACTGCAGTTCTGGTAATTTTTACCTGTTCTCTATCTTGTCCTGTGGGGCAGGGGTGAATCCAGTCTACCCTACTCTGCTATCTTCCCAGAAGTCCCATGCATAAACATTTATGATTGTTATTTATTCTTGGTGAATTGCCCCTATAATGGCCTTCTTTATCTCTTTTAACATCTTTGCATTTACAGCCTATTTTGTCTGATATTAGTATAGCTATCCCATGTTTTTATGGTTACTTATTGTGTGAATTTTCTTTTTCTATCCTTTCACTTCCATCCTATTTGTATCTTTGTATCTAAAATGAATATCTTGTAAACAGCATATATATGGATTGTATTTTTTATTCAGTCTGCTGATCTGTGTCTTTTGATTAGGGAATTCAATCCATTAACATTCTGTGTTATTAATATAAAGGCAGTACTTACATAATTTTATTCGTTGGCTTTTATTTGTTGGATCTATTTTTTTTCTCTCTTTTTATCCTTTTAGTTATCCTTACTAATACTCTTCATTTCTGCACCCTAATCCAAGTGTGCTGGTTTGAAAGGAAGTATGCCTCCTAAGAAAAGCTATGTTTTAATATAAATCCCATTTCATAAAGGTAGAATAATCTCTATTCAATACTGTATGTTTGAAACTGTAATGAGATCATCTCCCTGGATGATGTGATTTAGTCAAAAGTGGTTGTTAAACTGGATTAGGTGACGACATGTCTCCACCCATTTGAGTGGATCTTGATTGGTTTATTGGAGTCCTATAAAAGAGGAAATATTTTGGAGAATGAGAGATTCAGAGAGAGCAGAGAATGCTGCAGCACCACGAAGAAGAGAGTTCCACCAGCCAACGACCTTTGGAGATGAAGAAGGAAAATGCCTCCTGGGGAGCTTCATGAAACCAGAAGCCAGGAGAGAAAGCTAGCAGATGATGCTGTATTTGCGATGTGCCCTTCCAGCTGAGAGAGAAGCCCTGACTGTGTTTGCCATGTGCCTTCTCACTTGAATGAGAAACCCTGAACTTCATTGGCCTTCTTGAACCAAGGTATCTTTCCCTGGATGCCTTTGATTGGACATTTCTATAGACTTGTTTTGATTGGGACATTTTCTCAGCCTTAGAACTGTAAACTAGCAACTTATTAAATTCCCCCTTTTAAAAGCCATTCCATTTCTGGTATATTGCATTCCGGCAGCTAGCAAACTAGAACACCAAGCCTCTTTCTTTTTCCTTTTCAGCTGGAAGAACTCCCTTTAGTAGTTCTTGTAGGGTTGGTTTCTTGTTAATGAGCTCTCTCAGCTTCTATTTAATTGTGAATATTTAAAACTCTCCCTTATTTTTTTCTTAACTTTTCTAATTGTGTAATATAACATATATACAAAGCAAAGAAAGAAAAAAGCAATAATTTTCAAAGCACTCTTCAACTAATAGTTATAGGACAGATCTCAGAGGTTCTCATGGGCCACCATAGCATCGTCTCAGATTTTTCCTTCTAGCTGCTCTAGAACATTGGAGGCTAGAAGGAGTAAATATTTCTATATCATCACAATTGACTTTTTTTTTCTTTTTTGTGAAAAATAAAGTATATCAAAAAAGCGATAAATTTTAAAACACAGCACAACAATTAGTTATAGAGCAGATTTCAGAGTTTGGCATGGGTTACAATTCCACAATTTTACATTTTTACTTCTAGCTGCTCTAAGATACTGGAGACTAAAAGAAATATCAATATAATGATTCAGCAATCATACCTTTTATTAAATCCTACCTTCTCTGCATAACTCCACCATCACCTTTGATCTTTTTTCCCACTCTTTAGGGGTATTTTGGCTCTACTCATTTTAGCTTTTTCATGTTGGAAGGGGCTGTCTATAATATGAGGTAGGGAGATGGGTCTAGCTGATTTTCTGAAGAAACTCTTCCTCACTTTTGAAGTATACCTTTGCTGGATAAAGAATTCTTGGCTGGCAATTTTTCTCCAGTATGTTAAATAGATTGTACTGCTGCCTTCTTGCCTCCATGGTGTCTAATGATAAATCAGCACTTAGTCTTATTTGGCTTCCTTTGTATATGGTGATTAATTTATCTCTTGCTGCTTTCAGAATTTTCTCCTTCTCTTTGTCATTTGACAATCTGATTAATGTGTCTTGGAGTGGGTTTATTTAGATTTATTGTGTTTGGAGTATGTTGGACTACTTGGTTTTGCATATTTATATCTTTTATAAGGGCTGGGAAATATTTAGCCATCAACTATTTTTCATCATCAATATTTCTCAAATATTCCTCCTGGCCTTTTTCCCTTCTCTTCTTCTGTGATACCCATGATGCTTATATTTGCATGCTTGTCAATCTTTACCCTGAGACCCTGCTCAAATTAAAAATTTATTTTCTCCATTTGTGCTTGTCTATTCAAATTTGTTTGCTTTATCTTCTAGCTCACTGATCCTTTCTTCTGCTTCTTTAAATCTGCTGTTGTGTTTCTAATATATTTTAAATTTCATCTCCGGTCTTTCCATAATTTCTATTATTTTTCTATGTATTCTTTCAAATTCTTCTTTATGCATTCCTAGCTTCTTCTTGTCCTTTACCTTTTTCTTTATTTCTTTGAATTGATTGAGGAGATTTGTCTGAACATCTTTGATTAACTGTTATAGATTCTGTGTCTCCAACTTTTTCTTTGACCATTTCTTCCTGTGTTTTAGTATGTCTTGTGATCTTTGGCTGTTTTCTGGTCATCTGATTATCTTGATGGTTCTGTTTTGAAGGTTGATTTCTCTCGTCTAGGATTTAGTTGTTGCCTGGGTTTGTATTAGGACATGGCTCTGACAGAGTCAGTATTTCCCAGCAAAAACAGGTTTGGATACCTGTGCAGGTGGTGTAGACCAGCTTCAATGGGCCTGGGATATGGCCCGGAGAGGCTCTGAAAGGATCTGCTTTTTTCCACTGCACTTTCTGGCCTTCTCAGCAGATGGCACTCTTTGGTTACTTGTATGTTCTCAGAAGATGTTTAACTTGTGGAACCCTGTAGCATCTGACTGGGTGGGGTGAGATTGTAGGGTTCCTGTGCTCTCACTTCATTAGCCAATATCTGGCTCAATGTTGGGCTGTGTCTCCCTCTGTACTTATGGCAGAGAACTACTGTGGCTGCCCCCATCTGCAGCAACCTCCCAGGCAAGGATCAGGTGTCCTGCTGCTGCTTCCCTCAAGAGTTACATATGGGCACCAAGATCCTTGGCTGGGATTGCAGTCTCTGCCCCTGTGTTCTCAATTCCTACATACCGCACTGACCTGGGCATTGAAATGTCCTCCCCTGTTTCCCAACCCCCAAACAGTTGATTTGGACATTTCTGCCTGGCTGTTTGCTGCTTTTGGGAAACACGTAGATTTGGCTGTTACCTCCCTAATAATCCGTTTTGGAAGCTCCTCCTTGTGCTCTTTTCTATTCTGTCCTACCCAGTGACTTGAGTCTTGCTGTGGGTCCCTGCAGTCTTGGGTCTCTGTGTCTGGGTATAGATAGGGATCTGCCTCACTGCTGTGAGAGATTTTACAGTTGGTATCCCTGGTGGTTGGTGGGAGGAATCCTGACCATTGTCTTTGGGCACTTCTCAACTGAGGGGAGACGACCTGCTAGTCAGAAAATTTCCTATTGTTACCATCAGAAAGCATGGTCCTAAATAGTTAGGCCCACCTGATCCCACATCAAACATAGGAACAAGTTTCTTTATCTTGGTGAGAAGATGAGTTTTTTGAAGATGTATCATAAAGGAACTGGAGAAAAAACTTTCCAAGATCAGTTTAGAGTGAGAAGAGTGGTTTGAGCTATTATAACCCCCAAAAAGCAAAGAAATGGTCAGGATCTGTAAGAAAGCAGAGGAGGAAAAAAAATAAGAGGAAAAACTGTTTGGTCAACATGTCCTGTTATCTTGTGGGTCTCTCTTTTTGTTGGCTATTTGGCTTTTGATCTTGTTCTTCAAAAGGGAGGAAGGTGCTGATATTAGTTCATATGATGTTTCATTCCTGCAAGCCAGAGCAAGGGAGGGTTTCTGGAAACAGAAAGTTTTTCTAGATTAGACCAATAGCAAACTATTTTAACATGCGCTCTTTATGCTTAAAATAACTTCAAGACTGCTTGAGTGAGGTGATCATAATAAAAACATTCTTTTTCCAACTACTGAAGACTATAGTAAGCATTTTTAAAGGATTATATTGAATATATATTTTTTTCTATCCTGCTATCAATACCTGATATTTTTCTCTTTCTTCAATTCAGCATTTGTTGGATCCTTCTCCAGTTTTGACCTTCCTCCAGAATACTGAGCAAGTGAGATTTGTCCTTTTTTGTTGTTGTTGAATCTCTGGGGAGTGGTTTTTAGTAGGTGTCTTATATCACCATGTTGATGATGTCACCCACCCTCACATTTTAACAACATGTTTAAACTTTATTTCTTTCAACGTATATGGCTTATTTTATCCCCTCCTTTGAAAAAACATTAAGAAGCAAGCTTTCATTTATTTTCTTGCTCCCCTATAAATCATAACTCACACTGAGAATTCATCTGGATTTTAGTTCCAGGATTTTGTGTTTTTTTTCAGTTATGGTTTATCTTGGATTAGGATCACATGTTCATTCAGAAATTTGCAGATATGTTCTGTTGTCTTCCAGGCTACAGTATTGCCATTGAGAACTCTGCTACCAATATGACTATTTTTGCATGTAGATGAGGGGAGGAGGAGGATTGTCATAGTCCTATGTCATATACATATAAAGTCTATGTATTTTAAATTATTTCAAAATTTTACATGCAGTAAGACTGAAGTTTTTTTGTGTGTATAGTTCTAAGAGTTCTTAAATATGAAACACTGTCTTATCTGTAAAAGAAAAAATGATAAATTGAACTTTATCAAAACTAAAGGCTTTTGCTCTGCAAAAGATACTGTGAAGACCACCCCACAGACGTCAGGATAGAGGCAATATGGGAAACATGTCTGAAATGAAAGATGTGCTGTGTGGGAGAGGATTGTTTCAATTTCAAAACAACTTTTCATTGTGTGGTAGAAACAACTCAGACTGAGGTGATGCAGAGTTGGTTTTGAAATCTGGCTCTGGCTGTCACTAGCTCTGAAACCTAGACAAGTTTGGAACATGATAGAGAATGAATAAAGAAAAATCCCTATGTCGTATCTTTTTATAAGAAATGATATTCCTTTCTCCATTTCTGGGGTGTTTTCTGAAGATTAGAGGAGACCATATATGTGAAAACACTGTGAAGTGAACGTAATACTTATTAAGATAAAGTGAGGGACTACTATAGTATTTAAACCTGCCTCTCTGTTCCTTCTATGTTGAATAGATGATCCAGTGACTTTGTATAGGCAAAAAAGAAATGCAAGTATTCTGAACTGCTACATGTTTATGTAGTAAGTATGTAAGGAGTCATGTTAACATTGTGTTAAGAGTGGATTTGTTGAAAACTGAAAATTCTCAAGAGCCAAAGAAGGGCTGAATTTTGGACACCATGATAAGTGAGAGAAGGTGGAGGGAAGTAGTGATGGAAAGGTTGGGCTGAGGTTAGGGGTTTAGAGAGAAGGATTTGCAATATTCTTTACACCCCATAAAGGTTAACTCCTACTCTACTTTCCTCCTTGTCTCTACAGGACTTTGACTTTCACCAATATTGAATGGTTTCAGAGTGCATTAACTCTAGTGTGTGAGTTAGTTCAGACTAACTCCAAAACTGGCTGAAAGGAAAATAAGTCTGCTTGGAGTCTGTGTTCTTTATCCTTGCAGAATTTATTGAAAAAGAAGATCAAGAATATGTGGAGAGTGGAGTGGTAAGAAGCAGAGAAGATGGAGTAGAGAAGAATGGACACGAATAGGAGAGGGAAGGGAGAGCATCCTGTTCGGAACGTAGGCAGAGGCAGATGTAATGAGTTCTTGAGGCAGAAGAAATTAAATATAGATTGAGCTCATAAGGGTGATGGAGATGGCCTTTTGCTGTCCGAGTCAGAGCAAGAAGCAAGGGAGGGAAGGGTACAGGCTTCTAGATCTTGTTGCAGAAAGACTGATTCCGACAGCATATAATTTGCATTCTGGTTCCATGGGAGAAGAGGTTCATAGATGGGCACATGTTCTCACACCCTTGAACCATGAATTGGAGTTTTCCACCTAAAAGAAGCAAAGACAGATTGTAGTGCGCTGAAAGTTTTCTACCCCCAACTTTTGCCTTTATCCTTGGCTCCCAGTGTCCCCACCATACAGGCATGGGCAAGGCTTCCTTCCACTTACATATGCTTCCCTCTTCCCTTCTACCTCCTCTGGGACCTTTTCCCCATCAATTGCCTGCCTCTCTACTGGCTCCTTTTTGGTTTACAAACATGCTCAAGTTTCCCCAACTTCAAAGAAACTTTCTCTTGACCATGCTACTCTCCTGCTTTTCTCCTTCCCCTTGGCACAAAGGTCTCCAGGGAGCTGCTGTTATCGTTACCTTTATTTCTTTCCCATTCAGTGGCTCCTGGCACTTTGAATCATAACCCCATTATACTGAAACTTCCCACTCTCAAAGGTCACTAGAGCTTACTCATAAAATTTTGCAGCCCTTTCTTAGGACTCTTCTTCTTGACCTTTTTCACAACATCCTTTTTTTTAAACTCTCTTCCTGATGGAGTCTTCCCTACTTCTCTGTCCACTCTTTCTCCAATTATTTCTGATCTTGCAAGCTGAAGTCTCATATTTCCAACTATGTGATATCAGCTCTATACAGATATGATAAGAGCATCTAAAATTTTCTATGCCCCAAACCAGCTCATTTTCCTGAGATTCCCTTTTATATGTTCTGTATCACCTCCTCATATCTTGTGTCATCTCTGATTCCTTCCTTTGCCCTTTTCATCCAATTGGTTGTGAAGTTTGTCAGTTCTACTCTATGTTTCTCCCATTCATTTAATTTCATTTTATCAAATATTTTAAACACCCCTACTACATGCAAGGAACTATGTTAGACACTGGAGAATATAAAGAATATATAATAACATCAAGGACTTTGAACTCAAGAGCTGAAAAAGAGAAACAAAAATAACTTACATGAGGTGGGATAGATAAACCACGTTATAGAATAAAAGTGATTGATTTTTATATTTTAATTATGGGGAGGGTATAGAATCAAGGAAGTTCTTAGGAAAGAAGTGTCATTGATGAATGGGCAGGGTTCTGATAGGTATAGAAGGAAAGGGGAAGACCATTCCAGGTTGGAGAATAACTAGAGAAAATGCATAAAAACATGAAGATTTTTTTTCAGAAAGTGGTGACTTGTGTGGTTAGAGGAAGGAGAAATGCAGAATGAGTCAAAGAATATGGAGAGATTAAGTCTTCAGTTACTGCTGTAATATCAAGCTCTCATCACCTTTTGATAGAAATATTGCAATTGCACTTTATCAGTTCCCCTGCTTCCTCTAACCTACTTTTAGAGTGATCTTCCTTAAGAAGAGCTTTAACCAACTTGGGTGGGGTGCTGGCTCTGCCTCTCCTTAATTATGTGTAAAAACAAGGCAGGCTGCTTCACTTATGAACTCCATGGTTGCTAACAGCCTTTGGTCACATGAATGGTAGCAGAGAGTGCCCTGGTATAGAACTTTGCTGGCCTATGCCTCTATTCTTTGTCTTCTTTTTGAGATGTCTTGGGCCTAGGATGGACTTTAGTCCCTCCACTGGTAGCTGGGACTCTGCTCTTTTTTTTTTTAAACTGAAAACTTTATTGAAATATATTCACATACCATATAATCCATCCAAAGTATACATTCAGTGTCTCACAGTATTATCACTAGTTGTTCAGTCATCATGACAGTCAATCTTAGAACATTTCCATTACTCCAAAATAAAATTATCAAATAGACACAAAAAAAGAAAACCCAAAACATCCCATATTCCTTATCACCCACTATTCTTGACTCCTAGTATTGGTGTGGTACATATGTTACTATTAATGAAAGAATATTAAGATATTACTGTTAATTTTACTCTATAGTTTGCAATAGGTACTGTTTTCCCCATACCACTCTATTATTAATTCTTTGTACAAGTATCCTACTAGTTCATGAAATAACTTACTTATATTTGTAGTGTTAATCATAAGCATCACTACCAAAAAGTTCAGTTATACAATCCCATATTTTAATCTCTAGCTTTCTTTCTGGTGACATATATGACACTAAACAATCCCTTTCAGCCATGTTCACCAACAGTTCAGCACTAATACTTATAATCCCACTAATGAGCTACTTTCAGCTCTGTCCGTTTCCAAACATTTAAGTTCAACCTCATTAAAAGTTCTGTACATATTAGGCAACTACTCCCCATTCTTTAGCCTCATTCTGTCTCTTGGTAACCTATATTCTAAGTTTTATGACTATGAGTTTGCACATTCTAATTAGTTCATATTAGTGAAATCATACCAATATTTGTCCTTTTGTATCTGACTTATTTCACTCAGCATTATGTCCTCAAGGTGCATCCAGGTTGTTCCCTGCTTCAGGACTTCATTCCTTCTTACCTCTGAGTAATACTCCATCATATATATACACCAAATGTTTATCCATTTGGGTTTCTACTCTTAATTGAAATAATAAAGTTCTCCTGAATCTCCTAAACCCTTTCCACCTGTACTTCCCCGTCAGTGCTCAAGTTGGTTGATATGTTCTTTGGCAAAGATTGCCCCATGAAGTCCCACATACCTTCATAGATCTTCTTTAACATGCATTGCTGGGAATTCTGGGTGGTACAGACACCTTCTCCACGAAGACATTTTCCTTGATCATTCATATAAGCACATGTGTGGCAACTTAATGCTGCACCTGAAATTTTCAGATAAGCCTGATGAAATTCTCCTATGGACCATGTGTGTAACCTTGAATCATCCATCTGGGGAGGGATGATAGGCAATAAGTAGCCTGGATACAACACATTCATTGCTTGGTTCTTGTCGGGGTTCTGAGGGCCTGTGTCCTATAGAGCATATTCTATCTTCTCTTGCAGAGGAAATTCATTCCTTCTGCTTCATTTATGACCTTCATTGCTGATGAATCCCATATTTATCTAATATAGACTTTTCCTCCAGTTCATATCCCTATTAGCTTTCTGGACATTTATAATTAGAGGCCTATCTCACATATCTAATTTAACAGGCACAAAGTGGAATTTATCTTATTGTCTCTCCCTACTACTCCCTATCATACTCTCACCCACACAAGGCACAAACACCAGGAGTGAAATTTGATTAACAGACTATTAGAGTGGTATAACTTTGCAAAAATGGTGAATAGTCTGCACCATTTTTTTTTATTATGGTGAATTTGTCACGAAGGGCATTCCCTTTAACCTAAAGAAGTGGAAAGAGTGCAAGCTTTGGAGTCAGATAAACCTGAGTTTGGAATTCAAGATTTGCATTTCCTAGCTGTGTGACATTAGGCTTTATTAAGCCTCATTTCTCTCATTTGAAAACTTAGAATAATAATTGTGTAATGGCGTGAAGTATGAAGTATTTATGTTTGAGATATCCTTGGATTTTGTTTACCTTCCTCGAACAATCCCTTTTGTAAGAACCATAGAATTGCAGTTGTCCTGAAAACGTACTTTTGGATCTAATACACAAAAGTGTCTGCATGCCTAACTATCCGTATTTAAAAACAATAGAAACCACAGCTGCTATGCTAGCCATCTCTTTACAGGATTTCCAGAATTACAGCCTTCTAGCTAGTTTGTTAAGAGGCATATTTACTGTGAGTTTAATGAAGATTAATGTTGAGGATTCTGCACTTTCTTAAGCCCCTTGCAGTGAAGCTGTGGGTGTTTTTTGTATTTGTGATTTCTTATATAGAGTGGAGTTGGAGGGGCTGCTGACACTTTGTCTTTGTATTGTTTAGGCTTTAAGGCCCCACAAACCTTGATCTTGCCTCTTGGTATTATTGTCATCTCCCCTCCAAGGAAAAAAGCTAGGGAGTGTCTTTGAAAGAGATGTTTGTGAAGTGTTAGCTATTATTTCCTTTACACTCCTTCTCTAAACTTGGGTTTTCTACTGTGTTTCTCACTCTCCATCTGAAATCGAGAGCTGGTAGCATGCAGTGTGGCTCACCTGAAGATGATGAGCTTGAAGATGGTGTGCCTGAGGGCTGTTCACCTGAAGGTTGTTCACTGGAAGGTTGTTCAGCTGAAGGCTTTTCACCTGAAGGCTGTTCTGAAGGTTTTTCACCTGATGGCTTTTCTCCTGAAGGCTGTTCACCTGAAGGCTTTTCACCTGAAGGCTGTTCACCTGCAGGCTGTTCAGCTGAAGGCTTTTCACCTGCAGGCTGTTCACCCAAAGGCTGTTCACCTGCAGACTTTTCAGCTGAAGGCTTTTCAACTGAAGGCTTTTCAGCTGAAGGCTTTTCACTTGAAGCCATCTCACTGGAAGTGTGCTCGCCGGAAGTGTGCTCGCCGGAAGTGTGCTCGCCGGAAGTGTGCTCGCTGGAAGTGTGCTCGCCGGAAGTGTGCTCAGCAGAAGTGTGCTCAGTGGATGTGTGCTCAGCGGAAGCGTGCTCGCCTGAAGAGTGCTCACCTGAAGCGTGCTCGCCTGAAACATGTTCGCCTGAAGCGTGCTCACCAGAAGTGTGCTCACCAGAAATGTGCTCGCTAGAAATGTGCTCACTGGAAGAGTGCTCAAGTGAAGAGTGCTCACTGGCAGAGTGCTCACTTAAAGCATTTTCGCCTAAAGACTGCTCATGAAAAGCCTCACCTTCTAAAGGGTTTATAAGTGAAAAGAATTCACCTGGAAGTTCTTGAACTGAAACTTGATGATCCATAGAGCCAGAAGCCTCATCAGGCTGACCTGACGATGTTCCTGAGTGGAGAAGGAACAGAAGAGACATAGCAAAAACTAGAGAATGAGTGAGACTAATATTGTGGGATTATTCGGTTTCCTGTGGGCTTAGATCAGGCACCTGAAGATAGTGGAGATGTTAGGGAAAGTCAACTAACTAACCCAAGTGACCATGAAGGGCAGATGTGGTTTTAATTAAACACACAGAGACCACCTTCTATGACTGAGAGGAAGGAGACAAAGATCTACAATATTAAGACCTGCATAGGGGGGCTCATCTGTCCACCAAAAGCACTTGAAAAGAAATGAGTGTGCCTCCCTGACGAAATCAGAATTAGGAAATCAGTGTACCAACTCATATAATCAGAAGTCCACTTCCAAACTACCCTCCACATCCTTTATGGGTAAAAGGCCAAAAGAATGAAGAGAGAAGCGGCAGAGAGAAAGCAATTAGTTTTCAGTAGTCAAGTAATTCTACCTTGAGTTGAGGATGGAAGATTTTAATCTTTGGACAAGAACAAATTTTATTTTAAACTGGAGGAAGTCTATAATAAATATCTCCCAACCCCCCAAAAAATTATCAGAGGGGATTAAGACACCTTTATTTGGCAAGATCAAGTTCTTTCCTACTCTTGACCCCAAAGCCATATGGGTTGGGGACTCAGAAAGCAAAGTTATTATCAATTATTAAGAAAAAAGCATTCTTTGCTTATATATATCTGAGTTGAGATTCCTTCAGACATAGCATTTATATTCACTTCATGCAGTTGTCATGAGTATTCAATAAGATAAATTGGCAAGTACCTACTCCATTGGTTAGGTGCTCAATTTATTTTCTCTCTCCTCCCCACCGCCCACTGGGAAATAAAACTTTTAGCTGGTCGTTCTCCTGGCCAGATTTCTCTGCCTTTAATCTATACCATTAATGACTGTCAGGCAAATACTCCTTAAGTATGACTTTCATTTTAATTGAATGGAAGTATCAAAAGAGCAATTTCATTATTTCTCTTTTATTAGACTAAGCAAGCTAGAGGAGAACAAATAGACTACGATGACTGAGTTATTAATCCTAGCTAAAAGCTGAGAGAATCTATGAGGCTGATGTAGTCTAAGACCCCAGAGAGTCTGTCACTGTAAGAGTCCTACTGTGGGTGGGTACATTGACACCCTTGTAATCAGTGTCTTCCTAAAAGACCAGGGTTAGAGTATGTTGATAAAGGAAAGATGATCTATGGTAAGCTTTTCAGGGGGGTTTATTTTAAAAACTTGTCCCCAAAATACCTGCTTGACTGATTCTTCAACAGTTAACAAAAGTTTTAATGAAGAAGATGTTTCTGGTAGAGAAAGGAGGCTTGAATAAACAATCTAATCTATTTTCTCCATCATTATTGTAGGTTAAGATTGTTTTTCTTTGTGGCTGACACATAACTGTGGATAATTTTTAAGTCTGATTAAGCAAGAACAAAAAATCTCTGGGAGCCAAGATTATAGGAAACAGACTTTATCCTTTAACTGATGGCTCAGAGCACATCATCTCTCTCTTCTGTAGGAAGCAGGAGGGAACATAGCCCATCATAGATACGGTATCATGAAATAGGTACTGTCATAGAGATAGAATACAGCCATTAAGGAGAGGTTGGTAAGGTTTCTAGCTCATAGCTCCACTGTGTCCTGAGACAGCTTTCTTGGCACATTTCCAACCCTTTTTACCTTTCCCTGGTACATTAACCACTCAAGTATCTCCCATACTCAGTTTTTGTGACAGACTTTCATTGGACCTCTATAGAACCCTTAGTCCTCCCACGTTTCTTAGCATCAGATAAAATGTTGAGTGGCTGAAAAGAGGTAGGACAGCTCTGTCCAAAGTCATTGTGACCCTCTGACTGTAAAACCATAACTAGGAGAAATCAGCTGGTTCAGGAGCTCTCAGAGTTGGGCTTGCTTAGTTATCCAGTCCTAAGTCAGATTGATTTGGGTAACTAAGAGACTCATCTTCCTTCTCCAATGGCTGAAACACCTTAAAGAAAGTCCCTCACATAATCCATCTGAAGCTTAGGTAGAGGACTTACCTCTGGCAGATCCAAGCAGATAAAGACTTATTAGTAAGAGAAACATATTCATTTGGAGTTGGGGAAACGCTTCCCCAATACCAGGGTACCCTCTGGTATTGGACACCCAAGAGACTGTGAACAGAGCTGGGAGCTTCTGCTGAAGCTGAACCAGAGCTCCTGAGAATTCTAGAACTATATTTTCCTCACAATGGGCTGTGCCAAGAGGTTCTCATGTAGCCCATTAAAGCAAGTTGGTCCTCTAACAACCCATGGCAAATTCCACCAATGAAGCCTAATGAATATTTATTATGTGCTGTATGGGACTATCTTCCCTACTTTTAAAAAATATATCTTATTACTAAAATAATGCATACTTTTTGTAATAAAATTTAAAAGATATCTGCCTTCTTTTTAAAGTGTCCTTGAAAGTGGGGTGTGATTGGCTTGTTATTATCCATCTGCCTCTCCAAGTCAGCCTTTCTTTGATGTGATCTATACCCCAGAAGGCTGAACTCTATGGGCTTTATCACCTGCGTACTGTTGGGATTTGGCTTTAAGTTGGGTTTAGCAAATGGAAGATTAGAGAGTAAAAAGAGAGGGATGTATATATGTATGTATATATATATATATATGTAGCAATCTTCTGTTGCTAGAACATGGATGCCCTAACTTTCCCTTTTTTCTGTTTCCTTAATCCTGCCCACACTTCTGTAAATAGTCTTTTTGTGTTGGCCTCTATCAGTCGTGGTTTTCTCAGGGAACAGATGGCAAATTCAAATGGGTAAGTGAAGAGAATTTACATAAATTGTAAGTGGGGTAAAGGGATCAACGAGGGACAATTGAAAGCTATACCCTGATCTGTAGCTTCTATCCAGGATATAGTTAGGCTGAGAAGATGGATGCAGTGAGACAGCTACCTTATATAAAGCTAGAACTCTTGAAGGGATTGATTGGGTGGCAGACATCCCCATCTTATCTCTTCCTTGCTTCCTGCTCAGCTTTCTCTTTTCTCAAACTACTTTGTTTACATGTACAACTGAATGATGGATCTAGAATAGAGTGATTTATCAATCATAATTATTTGTTTGCTGTCTATTCCATTAGACTATGCTCCTTGAGAGCAGAGATCTTGTCTTTCTTGATCAATGTTGGAGCCCTCCTTGCCACATAATAAGTAATGTGTTTGCCTGAATCTGTTATGTACCCCAGAAAAGAGTATGTTCTTTTAATCCATTCTTGTGGGGGCAGACTTATTGTGGGTGGGACCATTTTTTTAGGGCATTTGAATTGAAATGTGACCCAGCCCATTCAAGGTAGGTTTTAATCTTTCACTGAAGTGCTTTGTAAAGAGAATAAAGGACAGTAAAAGCCCAGAGAGCTTTGAGAGAAAACACTGCAGGAGAAGCAAGAAGGGCACCCATGAGCTGAGAGAGTCATTTTGAAACCAGAACCGTAAGAGAAGGACCAGTAGACATTGCCATGTTCCTTCCTGCATGAGAAAGGATGCCAGCAGCCTTTCTTCAGAGAAGGTTTCTTCCTCTTGATGTCTTTATTTGGACATTTTCATGGCCTTAGAACTGTGAATTTATAATCTAATCCTCACTGAAAGAGCTAACCATGTCTGCTATATTGCATTCTGGCAGCATTAGTAAACTGAAACAGGTACTTAATACATTTTTACTGAATTAAAGAATTGTCTTTTCTGGACCTCTCTCTACCTCATTGAAGAGAAACTATAGAGAGCCCCTAGAGGGAGCAAGCTAAAGTCCTGGGTCAGTTGGAGAAAGCAGGATCACCCGGGGGCAAAAGTTGCACAGGGCGGTGTGACAGTGACTTAGTAGCAGATTTCTTGCCTGCCATGCCGGAGACCCGGGTTTGATTCCCAGTGCCTACCCATGCAAATAAAAAATAAAATTAAAATTGCACAGGGAAGCCTACTTTATTCTACTTAAATTAGAGGACAAAGCAAGCATTTTGAGGCCTCAGGTTGGACTCCTTTAGAGTAGAGAAAGATTTGAAAGAGCCTCCCTTCATGGGGCTTGAGTTTGGAGAAACATCTATGGGATTGCATTGTGTCAGACTTTTGTTAATAGAAGAAGTGAAAATTAGTGGAAAGGAAGGAGTGATTTTGATCAATTTGGGACCTGAAGCCTTCCAAAGCATGAACCAGTATATTCCTGGTGTTAAGTCAACTATTGTGTGGTATTTGTCATCCTTCACTCGGTTTACTTTAAGTAATGGGGAATTATGTATACGTGTACTTATATACATATATATAGGAAAGTTCCTTACCTTCACTGACAAATAGGACCATCCATATGATGGGTATGCTGGTTTGAATCTGTGGTGTATCCCAGAAAAGCCATGTCCTTTAATTCTCATTCAATTTTGCTTGGTGGGAGCTTTTTGATTATCCATGGAGATGTGACCGACCCAATTGTGGGTGGTAACTTTTGATCCATTGAAATGTGTCTCCATCCATTCAAGGTGGGGTTGCTTACTGGAGCCCTTTAGGAGGGAACCATTTTGGAAAAGCTTAAGAGTTCACACAGCCAGAGACCTTTGAAGATGAAGAAGGAAAACGTATCCAGGGGGACTTCATGAAACAAGGAGCCTAGAGAGGAAGCTAGCAGATGTCATGTTTGCCATGTGACTTTCCAGTTGAGAGAGAAACCTGGATTTCATTGGCTGTTCTTGAATGAAGGTAACCTCACTGGTGCCTTAATTTGGACATTTTTATGGACTTGCTTTAACTGGGACATTTTCATGGCCTTAGAACTATAAATTTGTAGCTCAATAAATTCCTCCTTTTTAAAAGCCATTCCATTTCTGGTATATTGCATTTTGGCAGATAACAAACTAGAACAGATTTTGGTACTGAAGATATGGGGTACTGCTGCGTTTTGTAAATACCAAACATGTTGATATGACTTTTTAAATGAATAAGGGGAAGATTCTGGAAGAGTTATGAGAAGCTTGACAGAGAAGGCCTAGAATGCTTTCCAGAGACTGTTGTAGAAATGTGGACTCTAAAGATACCTCTGATGAGGCTCTAGACAGAAATGAGGCATGTGTTTTTGCAAGCTGGAAGGAAGGTAATCCTTGTTTTAAAATGGCAGATAGTGGCTTTGGCTGGAAGGCAGATTTTAAAAGCCATGAACTTGGATATCTAGCAGAAGAGATTTCCAAACTAAATGTGAAAAGTACAGAATTGTTGCCCCTCAAAGCTTATAGTAAAATGCGAGAGGAAAGAGATAAGTTGGAAAATGAACCCCGGGCACAAAGAAACCAGATACTGATGTTCTGGAAAATTCTGGGCTTCCAGAAAGGAATACCCCAGAGAGTAGTGCCCCACATGAGGGTTTAACCATATGTGGAACCAGTCACCCATTTCAGAGAAAGCCAGGCTTGGAAATGGAGTTATCCAGGAAGGATTTGTGGAAAATCCTTTTGTCTGATTGGCATAATCCAAGCCTACTGCATAAATAGCCAATAACAGTGTTGCGGGATCTGTATAAATGGAACTGCTGCCATCTCAACTGGGGGGCTCAGAAGAGGGAAAATGTGAAGGTAAAATGCCTTAAAAGGCAGAACCATGGAGGTTGGGGTCTGAAGTCAAGAAGCCTTGGGCCAGGAGAGCAGACCCACCCAAGCATGTAGAGAGAGTGAGTTTGCCCGAGGGCAGAAGATGGGCCTTCCACCTCTGTGCATTGGAAGAGTTGTTCTGCCTCAGGCATTGGAGAGGGTGGAGCACATTTCTTGGAGATTGGGAAGAACCTGGCTGCCACCAGATGGAGTGGTTGAGCATGTGCCCCAGAGATGGCAGAGAGCTGCACTACAGCCCCAGTGCTTGGAGAAGGGTTTGCTGAGAAAAGGTGACCTCCCAGTGTTCCCCAATATTGCATTGAGAGAGAGGCTGGCCACTGTGTAGGCCCTTGGAAAGGGTGGGTGTGCCAGTTTGAAAGGATTTATGTACTCTAGAAAAGCTATGTTCTAATACTAATTGATCTTGTGGGAGGAATGGTTTCTTCTAATCCCTATACAGCATTATAAGTTAGAAACTTGATTAGGTTATCTCCATAGAGACGTGACTATCAACTTGGGTATTAAATTTGATTAGATGGAGACGTGTCTCCACCCATTCTAAGTGGGTCTTGATTAGTTTACTGGAATCCTATAAAAGAAGAAGTATTTTGGAGAAAGCTTCAGAATGCCACAGAACCACGAAGCAGAGAGTCTACCAGCCAGCAACTTTTGGAGATGAAGAAGGAAAATGCCTTCCGGGGAGCTTCATGAAACAAGAGGCCTGGAGAGGAAGCTAAGTGACATCGCCCTGTTTGCCACGTGCCTTTCCAGCTGAGAGAGAAACCCTGAATGTCATCAGCCTTCTTGAATCAGGGTATCTTTTCCTGGATGCCTTAGATTGGACATTTCTATAGACTTGCTTTAATTGGGACATTATCATGGCCTTAGAACTGCAACTTGTAACTTATTAATTTCCCCTTTTTAAAAAACTGTTCCATTTCTGGTATGTTGCAATCCAGCAGCTAGCAAGCTAGAGCAGATTTGGTACCAGAGAGGGAGATGCTGCTGTGGTTTGCAAATATAAAACATGTTAGAACAGTTTTTTAAATGGGTAAGGGGAAGATTTGGGGGGAGTTGTGAGGAGTTTGATAGAGAAGGCCTGGAATTCTTTGAAGAGACTGTTGGTAGAAATGTGGACTCTAAAGATTTCTGATAGGGCCTTGGACAGAGATTAGGCATGTGTTATTATAAACTGGAAGGAAGGAGATTGTTGTTTTAAAATGGCAGTTAACCTGGCAAAATTGGCTAGTGGCTTTGCCTGGAAGGCAGGTTTTAAAAGCCATGAACTTGGATATTTAGCAGAAGAGATTTCCAAATTAAATGTGGAAAGTACAGCCTGGTTTCTCCTCACAGCTTATAATGAAATGTGACAGGAAAGAGATAGACAGAGAACTGAATTCTTGGGTACAAAGAAACCAGAAATTGATATTCTGGAAAATTCTGGGCTTCCAGGAGGAGAGACCTCAGAGAGTGGTACCTCATGTCAGGATGTGGCTAAATGTGGAACCAGTCAGCCATTTCAGAGAAAGTCAGGATTGGACATGGAGTTATCCAGAAAAGATTTGTGGAAACTCCTTTTGTCTGATGGACATGATCAGAGTCTATTGCATAGAAAGCCAATGAGAGTGTTGCAGGATCTGTATAAAGAGAACCACTGCCAGTCAGGACTAAGAAAGACAGAGAAGGGACACATTGGAAGAAAAATAACTTCAGAGGCAAAACCATGGAAGCTGAGATCTGAAGTCAAGAAGCTTCAGTGAAGTCACTGAAGCATGTGGAGAGGGTTAGTTTGCTCTGAAGGCAGAGGGTGGGCCTTCCACCTCATTGTAGTGGAAGATTCATGCTGCCTCAGGCCTTGGAGAGGGTGTAGCACATTCCTGGGTGTTTCGGGAGAACCTGGTTGCACCACATGGAGGGGTTGAGCATATGCCCTGGAGATGGCAGAGAGCCCAGGTGCAGCCCTGATCCTTGGAGTTAGTGGAGCCGAGAAAAAGGTGGTCTCCCCAATGTCCCTCAAATTTTGCATTCATAGAGAGGCAGGCCTCTGTGTAGGCCCTTGGAAAGGGTGGGACTGCCGCTTTCTAAAGCCTCATAGATAAATGACTCTCAAACTTTGAAATCTAATGGACTTTGTCCTGTAGGTTTTCGAAACTGCTTCAGTCCTATGACCTGTGTTCCTTCCAATTCCTCCGTATAGAAATGGTATAAGTATGTTATGACTGTTCCTCCTCTGTATGTTGGCAGCAAATAACTTGTTCTGAGTTTTACAGGTTCAGAGCCAGAAGAGAATCTTGCTTTAGGACAGATCATGGCTGTAACTGCCTTTGTACTGGTTTTAACCTTGTATTGTATTTGTATTGTTATTGAAATAGTTTAAGGTTCTCTGATATCGTTATGGTATGAATGTATTTTGTATATGAGGAAAACATGGCTTTTTTAGGGTCTAGAGGGTGGAATGTGCCAGATTAAAAGGATTTATGTACCCTAGAAAAGCCATGTTTTAATCTTAATCAATCTTGCGGAAAGAATGGTTTCTTCTAATTCCCATACAGCATTATAGGTTGGAAACTTGATTAGGTTATCTCCACGGAGACATGACTAAATCAACTGTGGGTATTAAATTTGATTAGATGGAGACGTGTCTCTACCCATTCTATGTGGGTATTGATTAGTTTACTGGAGTGCTACAAAAGAAGAAGTATTTTGGGGAAGTTTCAGAATGCTGCAGAACCATGAAGCAGAGAGTCCACCAGCCAGCAACTTTTGGAGATGACCTCCCAGGGAGCTTCATGAAACAAGAGGCCTGGAGAGGAAACTAGTAGATGTTGCCCTGTTTGCCATGTGTCTTTCCAGCCGAGAGAGAAACCCTGAATGGCATCAGTCTTATTGAATCAAGATACCTTCCCTGGATGCCTTAGATTGGACATTTCTATAGACTTGCTTTAACTGGGACATTTTCATGGCCTTAGAACTGCAGCTTATAGCTTACTAAATTCCCCTTTTGAAAAAGCCATTCCATTTCTGGTATATTGTGTTCTGGCAGCTAGCAAACTAGAACAGTGGGACTGCCACTTTCTAAAGTCCCGAAGATAAATGACTCTCAGACTTTGAAATCTAATGAACTTTGCCCTGAAGGTTTTCGAAATTGCTTGGATCCGGTGACCTCTGTGTTCCTTCCAAATATGTATCCTGTAACTGTTCCTCTTTCGTGTATTGGCAGCAGATAACTTGTACAGACCTTGGGACAGACCATACCTGTAGCTGACTTTGATGAGATTTTTTATTGTTTCTGACTTTGACTTGTAGTTATATTGTTACTGAAATGCTTTAAGGCTTTCTGATGTTGTTATGGAATGAATGTATTTTGCATTTGGGAAGAACGTAACTTTTGGGAGTCCAAAGGGTGGAATGTACTTGTTTGAATCTGTGATGTACCCCAGAAAAGCCATGTTTTTAATCCTCATTCAATATTGCTCAGTGTGAGCTTTTTGATTATCCATGGAGGTGTGACCCACCCAATTGTGAGTGGTAACATTTAACTAGACAGTTTCCATTGAGATGTGTCTCCTTCCATTCAAGGTGGGGTTGCTTACTGGAGCCCTTTAAGAGGGAACCATTTTGGAAAAAACTTTAGAGCCCACACAGCCAGAGACCTTTGGAAATTAAGAAGGAAAATGCACCCATGGGAGCTTCATGAAACAGGAAGCCTGGAGAGAAATCTAGCAGCCATCACCATGTTCACTATGTGTCTTTCAGTTGAGAGAGAAACTTTGAACTTCATCAGCCCTTCTTGAATGAAGGTAACCTCTTGTTGGTGCCTTAATTTGGACATTTTTATAGACTTGCTTAAATTGGGACATTTTCATGGCCTGTGAATTTGCAACTCGATAAATTCCCCCTTTTAAAAAGCCATTCTGTTTCTGATATATTGCCTTCCACGGCTAGTAAATTAGGAATAGGTCTCATGGAGACCTGAACACAGTATGTAACCTTAAAAGTGGATCTGGATACACAGCAGTTCTGGTAATCTAGTTATCTTGCAGGCCTTAGTTTCATCTAGTCTCCCTCCCTGCTTGTGCACTACCTGCTCTTGTTCTGGACTCACTTTGTTCTTTTTATTTTGTGACTAACTGCTTATCCATAAGTTCTACTTATACATAACTTCAGCTTACTCATGGTTTCTGAATGCTCATAACTTGTGTTTATTTGTGGCTTGTGGTTACTGTTGTCTTCTGCTGATGCATGACTTTGTTTTTTAGCTCCTGGTCTTAAAGTGCACTATTGACTCTTTTTTTAATGTAATTTTATTGAGATATATTCACATACTATATAATCATCCAAAGTATAAAATCAGTGGCTCACAATATCATCATATAGTTGTGTATTCTTCACTACAATCAATTTTTGAACATATTCATTACTCCAAAAAAAATTGAAAATAAGAATAAAAATAAAAATAAAAAACAACGCCCCAGATATCCCATGCCCTTTACTTGCCCCTATTATTACTTATTTTTATCTTTATATTCTTGCTCATCTGTCTATGCACTGGATAAAGGGCATGTTAGTAACATGGTTTTCACAATCACACAATCACACCATGAAAGCAGTCATCTTCAAGAATCAAAGCTATGAGTGGGGATAACCAAATCAATAGACCAAGCCCTCAATCTTGGGGTTTGTTCATATGAAACTTATCCCTGCAAAGGATAGAGTAAGACTACTTAAAATTAGGCCTAACAGTCACCCCCAGAGAACCTCTTTTGTTGCTCAGATGTGGCCTACCTCTCTTTTTTAGAATATCTGCATCACTCCAGAAAAAGAAATAAAAAGAAAAAAGGAAAAATTCATATATACCATACCTCTTATCCCTCCCTCCCATAGACCTCTAGTATTTCCATCTACTCAATATATTTTAACCTTTGTTCCTCCTATTTTTTTCTATACCCCTTACCACTTCCTTTCATTGTTCACTAGTATTTCAATCTACACAATTTATTTTAACATTTGTTCCCCCTATTATTTATTTATTTTTAATCCATATTTTTTTACTCATCTGTCAATAGCATAGATAAAAGGAGCATCAGACAAGGTTTTCACATTCACATAGTCATGTTACAAAAGCTGTATCATTATACTTTCATCTTCAAGAAACATGGCTACTGGAACACAGCTCTACATTTTCAGGCACTTCCCTCTAGCCTCTCTAATACACCTTAAACTATAAAGGGGATATCTATAAAATACATAAGAATAACCTCTAGGATAATCTCTCGACTGTTTGAAATCTCAGCCACTGACACTTTATTTTGTCTCATTTCTCTCTTCCCCTTTTTGATCAAGAAAGCTTTCTCATTCCCTTGATGCTGATTCCCAGCTCATTCTAGTATTTCTGTCCCACATTGCCAGGGAGGTTTACACCTGGGAGTCATGCCCCACATAGAGAGGGGGAAGGCAGTGAGTTTGCTTGCCGTGTTGACTCAGAGAGAGATAGTCTGACTCAGAGAGAGAGAGAAAGTATAATGATACAGCTTTCACAACATGACTATGGGAATGTGAAAACCTTGTATCTGATGCTCCTTTTATCTATGATATTGACAGATGAGTAAAAAAAATATGGATTAAAAATAAATAAATAATAGGGGGGACAAATGTTAAAATAAGTCGGGTAGATTGAAATACTAGTGAACAATGAAAGGAAGTGGTAAGGGGTATAGAAAAAAATAGGGGGAACAAAGGTTAAAATATATTGAGTAGATGGAAATACTAGAGGTCAATGGGAGGGAGGGATAAGAGGTATGGTATATATGAATCTTTCCTTTTTTCTTTTTATTTCTTTGTCTGGAGTGATGTAGGTGTTCTAAAAAATGATTATGGTGATGAATATACTACTGTGTGATGATATTGTGAGCCATTGATTGTCACACCATGCACAGAATGTTTGTATGTTAAGAATGTTTGTGTTTGTATGTTGTTTTGGTTTCATAGTAATAAATAAATAAATAAATAAATAAACCCACAATGAGATAGCATCTCATACCTACTAGAATGGCTGCTATTAAACAGGCAACTACAAGTGTTGGAGAGAATGTGGAAAAATTGGAACACTTAATGCTGGTAGGAATGTAAAATGGCACAGCTGCTGTGAAGGATGGTTTGGTGTTCCTCAGGAAGCTAAGTATAGAGTTGCGTTATGAACTGGCAATCCCACTACTCAAGATATATCTGGAAGATCTGAAAGGAGGGATGCGAACAGACATTTTCACACCGATGTTCATAGTGGCATTATTCACAATTGCCAAAAGATGGCTACAACCCAAGTATCTCTCAACAGAAGAATGGATAAAGAAAATTTGAAGTTGGACTTTATAAGTCTGACAGTTCTTGTTCCTCTGAAACACTTTCAAAGAAAGAACTCTTTGCTGAAGAGCTATATAAGTGACTTGAGAAATTCACTGAGGAGAAAGCAAATGATGAACAGATCTTTGACTGGGTGGAAGCTAATCTAAATGAAAACCAGATGAGTTCACCTACATTACTTTAAGTTTTAATGACAACCATTTGTAAAGCAGCTATTATAGCTTGACTGTTCTACCTTCCGAGTGGATACTGCTGTTATCAAGTAGAGAGTACTGGTTTTACTCAAGTACCTAGACTCATACAGAGAAGAAACTACAAGCACTTTATGCACTACAAGTACTAATAGTAAAACTTGATCAACCTGCCAATTTGCTACTGTTTTTTTGGGGGTGGGTGGGTGGGTGCATGATCCGGGAATCGAACTCAGTTTCCCCCATGAAAGGCAAGCATTCTATCACTGAACCACCTGTGCACTCGCTACAGATGTATTTTGATTGCCTGTATGATGATGAAGTGATCTCTGAGGATGCCTTCTACAAATAGGAAAGCAGCAAGGACCCTGCAGGACCGAATGGGAAGAATGTGGCCTTGAAATCTGTCACAGCATTCTTCATGTGGCTGCAGGAAGAAGAGGAGTCTGAGGATAACTAAAACTTCAAATATACAAAACAAAACAAAAGAAGCAATTTAAGTATTTTTAAAAAAAATTTCATGTCTTTGCCAATCAATGCAGCAAGGCCAATGCTCACAGAAAAAGTTCAGAACTTTTAATTTATTTGAAGGACTGAAAATGCCGGTGTAATTTTTTAATTTGCAGTTTCTGTAAATAACTCGTAGAATAGAAAAGCAGAGAAATAAATTTCCCTCCCCTTCAAATGCACCTCATGTTTGTTTTAAAGCAAGTAGTTAGTCCAGATTTAGGAAGGTTTGGTGAGCAAGGTAAGAAAGATCTTTCTGTTTTCTCTTTTTTTTGGCATCAGATCTTTCTGCCAGCTTCTCAGCTTACTTCAGAAAATAAAAATCACAGTAGTAATCAAAACATACATAACCTTGTAACAAAAGGAAAAACATTTGTGAAAATGCTGTGGAACAGAGAACTCCAAGAATTGTTTAAAACAAAAAAGTGCTACCCTGGGAAAAGTATTCTTAATACTTTTGAAATCTTTAGAGCAACTTTAAGACTTGTAAATGCATAGAACAAATATTAAAGAAAGAAGAAATTGACTCCATACTATTTCTTTTCACTTTCAAAATATAAAGAATAACATAAAGGCAAGCATTACAAGTTTAAAAGAAAGCTATGGATTATGGTTCTACAGTTATGTCCTTCTAGCTATCCTAATACATTAAAAACTAAAAAGGGATATCTATATAATGCATAAGAATAATCTCCAGGATGACTTCTCAATTCTAATTTAAATCTCTCAGCCACAGAGACTTAATTTTGTTTCATTTATCTTCCCCTTTTTGGTCAAGAAGACTTTCTCAATCCCACAATGCCAACACCAGACTCATCCCTGGGAGTCATATCCCATATTGGTAGGGAGATTTACACCCTTGGGATTCATGTTCCATATAGGGCGAAGGGCAGTGAGTCTACATGCAGAGTTGGCTTAGAGATGTCACATCTGAGCAACAGAAGAGGTTCTTTTGGGGTGACTCTTAGACATAATTATAAGTAGGCTTAGCTTCTTTTGCAGGCTAAGAACTTATAAACTTCTTATAAGTTTCATAAGTGCAAGCCCCAAGATCAAAGGCTTACCCTGTTGAATTGGTAGTCTCCAATGCTTGGGAGCATATCAGGAATTCTCCAGGTGAGGAAGTTTATATTTCCACTTTTTACCCTGGTCCTTCAAGGGGACTTTGCAAATTATTATTTATGCTTTGCCTAGATTATTCTGGGATGTATTGGGACATCACACTAACCTGTACAAACCAACAAGATCTCACTCCCTATTCAAGGTTCTATGTAATTTTTGTGTGCAAATAAACTGACCAACAAGTGAAACTAGATAGTGTGCTACACAAAATATAAAATTCACGCCAAATAGACATCTCTTCCTTTGGTCTGAAACAGAAGTTGAAATTTTAAAACACAGTCATTATCATGACTTTAGTCTAATTTACCCTTGCCCTAACTAGCTCAGCTTCATTCATATCTCTTAATCGAAGTGTGATCTCTTTTTCAGCTTTTTTTTTTAAACAATTGCTATACTGGGCAATGCTGATTTTCATAGTTGCAGAACTCTAATTCTGAGTCTCAGGTGTACAGATACCTGAAGTTCCAGGGGATGACCAAAGTTATACTCAAAGAGTTCAGCATCTCAGAATTTAGTAATAACCATTACAACTCAAAAATAGATGTAACTTCCTTCTTTTTTGTGTTTATCAGATCGTTCCTTTATTCTCTTGCCAAAACTGACTTCTAAAACTAAAATCGGATTATGTGTGTTACAGAATGTGCCAGGGAGTAATGAAAAGCCATGTTTTAATTCTGATCCGATCTTGTGGGAGCAACCATTTCTTTTAATCCTGATTCAGTACTACATGTAGAAGCTTTTGATTAGATTATATCCACTGAGATTGACTCACCCTGTTGTGGGTGTGGACTTTGATTAAATGGAGATGTGGCTCCTCCCATTCTAGGTGGGTCTTGATTAGCTTACTGGAATCCTTTAAAAGAGAAAGCGTTTTGGAGAAACCACAGACGTGACAGAGCCTACAGAGAGCCAACCGAAACTTCAGGGTGGACAGAGCAGAGACATGAAAGTTTAGAGATGCTTGGAGCCCAGCACACGTTGATGTGTGCCTTCCCATGAGATGTTAAGCAAGTCAGAACCTGGAGAGAGCCAAGGGAAGCCAAAAGGTGAAACCCAGCCCCAGAAAAGCAAAGTAAGGAACCCCCTCAGGAACAGAGATGGAAAGTAGTGGAGCCTAGGAGCAAGGGACCAGCAGATGCCAGCCATGTGACTTCCTAGCTGACAACTGTTCTGGACAGTATCAACCTTTCTTGAGTGAAGGTAACTTCTTGTTGGTGCCTTAATTTGGACACTTTCACTTCCTTAGAACTGTAAACTTGTAACTTATCAAATTCCCCTTTTGTAAAGGCCATTCCAGTCCTGGTATATTGTATTCTGTGACTTGCAAACTAACATACAGAGTTTATGTACCGTTCTGGCATACCAGGGATACTGGACTCCCTGATGATTAGGAGGGGAGGTGTTTAGTTTCCTGGGCTAATGAAGCAGATACCATGAAATGGGTTGAGTTAGACAATGGGATTTTCTTAGCCTACAGTTTGAGGCTGAGAAAGTGTCCAAATCGAGGCATTATCAAGGCAATGCTTTCTTCTCAAAGACTGGTTGCCAATGATTCTTGATTTCTCTGCTATGTGGCAAGGCATGTGGTGGTATCTGGTGGTCTCTCCGTTCTCTTCTGGATTTCATTGCTTTTAGCTTCTTGCTTCCATAGCTTTCTCTTTCTTATTCCATTTATAAAGGACTCCAATAAGATGATTCATACATGTCCTGAATGAGATGGGTCACTTAACCAGTGTAACCTCATCAAAAAGTCCTACTTCCAATGATTTTCACACCCACAGGAATGGGTTAGTTAAAGAACATGTTTTCTGGGGTTCTTAAAGCATAAACCACCACAGGAGGTCTCAGGCTTCTTTCTCTCATCAGTCCCTCTGCTCAGTATTATATTAGGGGCTAACTGTAGAATAACAATTCTGTGCTGGTTTGAAAGTATTATGTACCGCAGAAAAACCATGTCTTAATCCTGATCCAATCTTGTGGAAGCAGCCATTTCTTTTAATCCTGATTTAATACTGTAGTGTGAAACTTTTTATTAAATTATCTTCATGGAGATGTGGCACATCCCATTGTGGGTGTGACTTATGATTAGATGGAGATGTGATTCCACCCATTTCAGGTGGGTCTTGATTAGCTTGCTGGAATCCTTTAAAAGAAGAAACATTAAGAAAATATTTATTAATAAAACCAATCAACATACAACATGAACATTCTTAACTTATGAACATTCCATACTTGGTGTACAATCAATGGCTCACAATATCATCACATAGTTGTATATTCATCATCATGATCATTTCTCAGAACATTTACATCACTCCAGAAAAAGAAATAAAAAGAAAAAACTCATACATGCCATACCCCTTGCCTCTCCCTCTCATTGACCACTGGTATTTCCCTTTACCCAATTTATTTTAACATTTGCTCCCCCTGTTATTTATTTTTAATCCATGTTTTTTACCATCTGTCCATACCATAGATAAAACGAGCATCAGAACAAGGTTTTCACAATCACATAGTCACTTTGTGAAAGCTATATCATTATACAATCATTTTAAAGAAACATGGCTACTGCAACACAGCTCTACAGTTTCAGGCACTTCCTCTAGCTTCTCTAATGCACCTTAAACTAAAAAGGGGTTATCTATATAATGTGTAAGAATAACCTCCAGGATAACCTCTTGACTCCATTTGAAATCTCTCAGCCACTGGCACTTTATTTTGTCTCATTTCTCTCTTTCCCCTTTTAGTCGAGAAGGTTTTCTCAATCCCTTGATGCTGAGTCCTGGCTTATTCTAGGATTTCTGTCCCACGTTGCCAGGGAGGTTTACACTCCTGGGAGTCATGTCCCACGTAGAGGTGGGGAGGGCAGTGAGTTTGCTTGCCATATTGGCTGAGAGATAGGCCACATCTGAGCAACAAAAGGTTCTTTGGGGGTGACTCTTAGGCCTAATTTTAGGTAGGCATTGCCTGTCCTTTGTGGGGATGAGTTTCCGATGAACAAACCTCAAGATTGAGGGTTCAGCCTGTTGATTTTGTTGTCTTCACTGCTTGTGAGAATTTCAGGCCTTCTCCAAATGGGAAAGTTGAATTTTCCCTCTTTCTCACTTTGCAAATACTTTTTTATTCACAGTTCAAATCACTCTGGGTTTTATCAGGGCATCACTCTGGATAAACCTACAAAATCTCATGCTATACTCAAGGTTCCATGCACTTATGGTGTTCAATTAAACTGTCCATGTAAGTTATATTAGGAGATGCACTAGTCAAAGTATAAATTTTGTACCAAATAAACATTTTTTGCTTTAGTCTCACACATAAGTTAAAGTTTTAAAATATGTATTACTATCTGTTTTCAACACCCTGAAATATTGATATTCCTTTGTTAGAAGAAACATTTTGGAGAGAGTCGGGAGCAACAGAAGCCTCAGAGCTGACAGAAACTTCGCAGCAGAGCTGACATAGATGCAGACATGTGGAGAACAGACACAGATGTTTGGAGATGCTTGGAGCCCAGCAGATGTTGACATGAGATGTTAAACAAGCCAGAACCTGGAGAGAGCCAAGGAAAGCCGAAAGATGAAAGCCAGGTCCAGAGAAGCAAAGTGAGGAACCCTCACAAGAAAAAAGGCTGAAAGCCACAAAGCCCAGGAACAAGGAACCAGCAGATGCCAGCCAAGTGAATTCCCAGCTGACAGCTGTTCCAGACCCATCGTCCTTTCTTGAGTGAAGGTAACCTCTTGTTGGTGCCTTAATTTGAACAATTTCACTTCATTAGAACTGACTTCCAGTTGTCTTGGATTGGAATAGATAAAAGATGTATTTCTGGGAATTAATGAATATAATTTCAGACTTGGAGAGGAAAGGATCAACACAGAGCTATTTTGTTTTGAAACTAGGATATATCTGTAAGCCTGCAACTACACTATGCCAGGGATTAGAGGGATAGAAGAGATCTAGCAGAGCAAAAGAAGGTAAAGTCTAAATGCCTGTACAGCAAGATATTGGCAATCCTCCTTCTCTCCTTTAGATCCAACTATTAGCTACCCCTATTTCATACATCTAGGCAATGACCCCACTTCCACTCCCTTAGGAGAAGGGAGATATGCTCTTTAGGGAAATTAAACCAGAGAGACTTGGGGCAGGGAGCACTAGGTACAAAGTTAGGGAATGGAAAGTAGGTGTTAGACTGAAACCTGGAGGATTAAGTTAAAGACTGAATGGTGAGATTTCCCCTCTCTTTCCAACTTCCAAAATACTCGTGGTCTGGCCCTACACATTTTCCTAGAATGAAACTTTGCTTGTTGGTAAGCCCCACCCATGCCCACAGAGTTTTCAGTGTTTTGTTTTGTTTTTAAATTATTTTTTGTTAGAGCAGTTATAGGTATAAAAAAATCATGCAAAAAATACGGGTTCCTTTACCTCCTCCCCTGCACTCAGCTTTTCCTATTAGTGACATTTTACATTAGTGTGGTAATTTTGTTACAATTCGTGAAACAATGTTATTATATTACACTGTTAGATATAGCCCACAGTTTACATTAGGTTCACTGTTTTTGTTGTACAATCCTATGGCTTTAAAATTTTTTTATTCTAGTAATACTTACTAGTCTATACAATCTGATATTTCCCCTTTTAACTACATTCGAATGTATAATTCAGTAGTGTTAATTACATTCACAGTGTTGTGCTACCATTACCACCAATCATTATCATAACTTTTCCATCAACCCAAACAGAAACTTTGTACTATTATATCTCTAGTCCTCTCCCCCTACCCTGAGTCCAGGTAATCTGTATTCTAGGATTTGCTTATTCTAATTGTTTCATATCAGTGAGATCATACAACATTTGTTCATTAATGTCTGGCTTATTTCAGTCAATGTGTCTTCAAGGTTCATCAACATTGTCACATTTATCAGAACTTCATTTTTATGGCTGCATAATATTCAATTTCATGCATATACCACATTTTTTTATCCATTCATCTGTTGGTGGACACTTGTGCTTGCTTACGTATTCTGGCCATTGTGTATAATGTGATTATGAATATTAGTGTACAAATATCTGTTCAGGTCTGTACATTAGAGTTCTTTTAGGTATATACCGAAAAGTGGGATTTCTGGGTCATAGGGTGTTTTGGTTTGCTAAAGCTGCCTGAATGCAATATACCAGCTTTTTCAAAATGAATTCATTAAGTTATAGATTTACAGCCCTAAGGCCATGAAAATATCTGAATTAAGGCATCCAAAGAAAGAGACCTTGACTCTGAAGAAAGGCTAATGGCATCCAGGGTTTCTCTGTCACATGGGAAGGCACATGGTGATCTCTGCTGTCATTTTTCCCCTGGCTTCTTGTTTCCTATGGCTCTCTCAGCTCCTGTTTCCAGTGGCTTTCACTCTAAGCTTCTGTGGTTCCTCGCTTAGCTTCTTCAGGGCAGACTCTGGGTTTCATCTCTTAGCTTCACATCTCCATATATCTGTGTCTTGATTTCAGCTCTCTGCGCGCTGTGTTGGCTCCCCAAGCATCTGTGATTTCTCCAAAATGTTCCTCTCTGAAAAGATTCCAGTAAGTTGATTAAGAATGAGTGGGGGCACATCTCCACAGAAGCATCCTCATCAGGAGGTCCCACCCACAATTAGGTGGTTCACATCTCCATGGAAATGACCTAATAAAAAATTCCCACCAAAATGATAGATCTGCCCCTGCAAGATTGGATTAAAAGAACATGGCTTTTCTAGGGTACAGAACAGTTTCAAACCAGCACATATGGTAATTCTGTACTTTCAAAGGAAATGTCAAACTTTCTTCTGCAGTGACTGTACCATTTTATTCTTGATTTCATTGATCTTCATTCCTGTTTTTGTTATTTCATTCTTTCTGCTCACTATGGGTTTAGTTTGTTTTTTTTTTCCTAGATCCTCCATATTTGAGGTTATATCCTTGATTTGAGATCTCTCTTTTTTTTTTTCATGGACAGGCACCAGAAATCGAACCTGGGTTTCCAGCATGGCAGGTGAGAATCCTGCCACTGAGCCACCATCGCACTGCACAAAAAAAAAGATCTGTTTTCAATGTCAGCTTTTAGAACTGTAAATTTCCCTCTCAGCGTTAACTTTGCATCATCCTGTAAGTTTTTTTTTTAAACTTTTTTATTGTATAATATAACGTATATTCAAAGCAAAGAAATAAAAAAGCAATAATTTTCAGAGCACTCTTCAACAAATAGTTCCAGGACAGATCCCAGAGTTATCATGGGCTACCATATGATCCTCTCAGATTTTTCATTCTAGCTGCTCCAGAATATAGGATGTTAGAAGGAATAAATATTTTTTATCATCATGATTGGCTTTTTTTTTTGTGAAAAATAATATTCATACAAAAAGCAATACATTTCAAAGAACAGTACAACAATTAGTTGTAAAACTTAATTCAGAGTTTGGCATGGGTTACAATTCCACAATTTTAGATTTTTATTTCCAGGTGCTCTAAGATAATGGAGACTAAAAGAGATATCAGTTTAATGATTCAGCAGTCATATTCATTTGTTAAATCCTATCTTCTCTGTATAACTCCACCATAGCCTTTGATCTTTTCATCCCTCTCTTTAGGGGTGATTGGTTTATGACCATTCTAACTTTTCTATGTTGGAAGGGTCTGTCAATAATATGGGGTAGGGAGATGGAACTAGCTGATGCTCTGGAGAGGTTGGACCCTCTAGATTTCAGGACTTTTCTGGTCCAGGAACCCAACTGGAAGTTGTAGGTTTCTGGAAAGTTATTCTAGTGCATGGAACCCTTGTGGAATTTTATATATTACCCTAGGTATTCTTTAGGATTGGCTGGAATGGTCCTGGTTGGGGTTTGGCAGGTTATGATGGGTAGCAAGGTCTAACTGAAGTTTGCATAAGAGCATCCCCCAGAGTAGCCTCTCAACTCTGTTTGAACTCTCTCTGCCACTGATACTTTATTAGTTACATTTCTTTTCCCCCTTTTGGTCAGGATGGAATTGTTGATACCACGGTGCCAGGGCTGGATTCATCCTTGGGAGTCATCTCCCACATTGCCAGGGAAACTTTCACCCCTGGATGTCATGTCCTACATAGGGAAGAGGGCAATGATTTCACTTGCAGAGTTGAGCTTAAAGACACTGAAGACACATCTGAGCAACAAAAGAGGTCCTCCAGAAGTAACTCATAAGCATGCCTATAGGTAGTTTAATCTTCTCCACTACCTACATACACTTCACAAGAGTAAGCCTCATGATTGAGGGTATGGCCTATTGATTTGGGTGTTCCTAAAGTTTGACACAGTATCAGGGGATTCCCTGATGGTAAGGTTTAATACTTCCATATTCTTTCTCCCATCCCTCAGGGGACTTTTTACCAATACTTTTATATTATCTGCTTAATATACTCTAGAATGTATTCAGGCATTACAATAATCTATACAGGATTAAAGGGTCTCTTTCTTATTCTGGAATCCCTGTGTTTCAGTTGCTCAAATGAGCTATACAGATATGTTGAATTAGATTATGCACTACAGAAAATTTCAGTTCCAGATCAAATAAACCTTTCTTCCTTTGGTCTCAAAAAGTATGTGTGGTTCTAATAGACTCTGTCTTCCTTACCCCTGTGTTCTGAATTGGCTTAGTTTTTATCTCTAAATATCAGGTTATATATATGAAACAACCTCTCAAAATCCAGAAATAATAATCACCACTCGACTTAATGTGTCTGCTCTAAAAGCTTACAATCTAGACCCTGTTTTCTTATAAGCAATTTGTAAAGGTGACCATGCCATTCTTGTTCTTTTGTTTCTGGTTTATTTTGTCTCACTGAATGTCCCACATGTTCAGTCACATCATTGCATACCTCACGACACTGTTCCTTTTTGTAGCAGCACAACCTTTGTTCATAAGTATACACCATCGTTCACCAATCTACTTCTCTGTCAGTGCATCCTTCAGCCACCTGCATTCATCGGGCATCATGTAGAGGGCTCAAAGTCCACAGTCCATCAACATTCTCAATTTTAGATAATTTCATTGTTCCCAAGAGAAGGAAAACCAATAAACACACCGTCACCAAATAGGAAATCTAAACCTTGTCTTAACTATTGTCCCTCCCCCCATTATTTACCTCTGCTGTTGCTGTGATAGTGCTGATGGTTTCCTTTTGAACATAGCTCATAGCATGCAATAGCAGTTTTCCCCCTGTACCCTGGGCATAAGCACTCTTTGTACAAGAATCATATTTTTGAAGTAATTCTTGTGAGAACTAATTCATATTTCTAGTATTAATCAGTAGGACACGTAGGTCTATACAAACTCTTTCAATCTTGTTCTTCTTCAATATGGTAATATTACTTATAGACCTACTAGAGAACCACCTTCACACCTACCTATTCCCTTACATTGGAGTTCAACCTCATTAGCTAACAGTTCACCCACCCCTAGCTTCTATGTATCTCTAAGTCCCCTATATTCTGTAATATAGGGCTATGATTATACCTTTATGCTGGTCATAAAAATGAAATCATACAGTATCTATCCTTTTGTGTCTGCCTAATTTCACTCAGTATTATGCCATCAAGGCTCATCCATCTTGTCAAGTGCTTCAGGATGTCATTTTGTCTTACTGCTGCATAATATTTCCATCGTATGTATATACCACATTTTGTTGATCCACTTGTCTGTTGATGGGCATTTTGTTTGTTTTCAACTTTTGATGATTGTGAATAATGCTGCTATGAACATTGGTGTGCAAATTGGTGTCATTGCTTTCAGTTCTTCTGGGTATATACCAAGTAGTGCTATTGCTGGGTCATAGGGCAACTCAAGATTTAGTTTCCTAAGGAGCCAGCAAACAGTCTTCCATAGGAGCTGCAGCATTGTACATTCCCACCAGCAATGCATAAGTGTCCCAGTTTCTCCACATCCTCTCCAATATTTATAGTTTCCTGTTTGTTTAATAGCAGCCATTCTTATAGGTGTGAGATGGGATCTCGTGTAGTCTTGATCTGCATTTCCCTTTTAGTCAATGAAAATCAGCATCTCTTCATGTGCTTTTGAGCCATCTATATTTGCTTTTCAGAAAAACGCCTATTCATATCTTTAGCCTATTTTATAATTGGGTTGTTTGTTCTTTTGTCGTCAAGTTGTATGATTTCTTTGTATATACAGGAAATCAAACCTTTGTCCAGTATGTAATTTCCAAATTTTTCTCCCACTGAGTTGGCTGCCTCTTCACCTTATTGACAGAGTCTTTGGAGGTACAGAAGCATTTAATTTTGAGGAGTTCCCATTTATCTATTTTTTCTTTTGTGGCTTGTGCTTTGGGTGTAACGTTTAGGAAGCTACGTCCTATTACTAGGTCTTGAAGATGTTTTCCTTTATTTTCTTCTAGAAGCTTTAAGGTGCTAGTTCTTATATTTAGGTGTTTGATCCACTTTGAGTTAATTTTTGTGTAGGGTGCAAGATAGGGGTTCTCTTTCATTCTTTTGGCTATTGATATCCAGTTCTTCCATGCCCAATTATTGAAAAGACTATTTGTCCTGGTTCAGAGGATTTGAGGGCTTTGTCAAAAATCAGTTGACTATAGATTTGGTGGTCTATTTCTGCACCCTCGATTCAATTCCATTGGTCAATACTTCTGTCTTTGGGCTGGTACCATGCTGTTTTGACCACTGTGGCTTTATAGTAGGTTTTAAAATCAGGAGTCTTAATCCTCCCACTTTGTTCTTCTTTTGTAGGATGCTTTTAGCTATTCGTGGTCTCTTTCCTTTCCAGATGAATTTGGTAATTTATTTTTCCAAATCTTCAGAGTAAGTTTTTGGAATTTTGGTTGGTACTGTGTTGAATCTGTATATCAATTTGGGGAGAATTGACATCTTAACTATATTTAGCCTTCCTGTCCATGAACAGGGAATGCCTTTACACCAATTTAGATTTCCTTTGATTTCTTTTAGCACTATAACATAGTTTTCTGTGTACAAGTCCTTTATGTCCCTCATTAAGTTCATTCCTAAGTATTTGATTCTTTTAGTTGCTATTTTGAATGGAAGTTTTTCCTTAACTGACTCCTCAGTTAGGTCATTGTTTGTGCATAGAAATGTTACTGGTTTTTGCACATTAATTTCATATCCCACCACCTTGCTGAATTGGTTTATTAGCTCAAGTAACTTTGCTGTAGATTTCTCAGGATCTTCCAAATATAGTACCATATCATCTGCAAATAATGAGAGTTTTGTTTCTTCTTTTCCAATTTGGATGCCTTTTATTTCTTTGTCCTGCCTGATTGCTCTAGCCAGAACTTCTAGTACAATACTGAATAATAGTGGTGACAGTGGGCATCCTTGTCTTGTTCCTGATCTTAGGGGGAAAGCTTTCAGTCTCTCTCCATTGAGTACAATGCTGGCTATCGTTTTTCATATATTCTCTTTATCATATTGAGGTAGTTACCTTTGATTCCTATGTTTTGGAGTGTTTTTTTCAGAAAATGATGCTGAATTTTGTAGAATACTTTTTCAGCATCAATCAAAATAATCATGTGATTTTCCCCTTTTGATTTGTTAATGTGCTGTATTACTTTAATTGATTTTCTTGTATTGAATCATCCTTGCATTCCTGGTATAAACCCCACTTGATCATGGTATATAATTCTTTTAATGTGTTGTTGAATTCGAGTTGCTAATATTGAGAATTTTTGCATTAGTGTTCATTAGGGAGATTGGCCTGTAATTTTCCTTTCTTATAGCATCTTTACCTGGTTTTGGTATTAAAATTATATTAGCCTCATAAAATGAGTTAGGTAAAGTTCCTTTTCCATCAATTTTTTTGGGAAAAGTTTGAGCAGAAGTGGTGTTAGTTCTTTTTGGAGTGTTTGACAAAATTCCCCTGTGACACCATCTGGCCCTGGACTTCTCTTTGTAGGAAGATTTTTGATGACTATTTGAATCTCTTTACTTGTGATTGGTTTGTTGAGATCTTCTATTTCTTCCTGATTCAGCATAGTTTGTTTGTGTGTCTCCAGGAACTTGTCCGTTTCATCTAAGTTGTCTAGTTTGTTAGCATATGGTTGTTCATAGTATCCTCTTATGATTTCTTTTATTTCTTCAGGGTCTTCTCATTTGTGATTTTGCTTACTTGCATCCTTTCTCATTTGTGATGTTGTTTACTTGCATACTCTCTCTTTTTTTCTTTGTCAGTCTTGCTAATGGCCCATCAATTTCATTGATTTTCTCAAATTTCCCTCTCAGCACAGACTTTCCTGCATCCCATAAATTCTGATAAGTTGTATTCTCATTTTCCTTCATCTCAAGATAGCTACTGATTTCTCTAGCAATTTCTTCTTTGACCCATGGTTGTTTAAGAGTGTGTTATTTCATCTTTGTATATTTGTGAATTTTCTCATTCTGTGGTGGTTATTGAGATACAGCTTCATCCGATTGTAATCAGAGAAGTGCTTTGCATGATTTCAATGATTTTAAATTTATAAAGACCTGTTTTGTGCCCCAACATGTGATCTATCCTGGAGAATGTTCCATGAACACTAGAGAAGAATGTATATTCTTGTGCTTTGGGCTGCAATGACCTAGCCTGTTCGGTCTTATTCATTTATCAAGTTATTTAACTTCTCTATTTCCTTGTTGATCTTCTGTCTGGTTGTTCTATCTATAGAGGAGAGTGATGTATTGAAGTCTTCTATTATTATTGTTGAAACATCTATCCCGCCCTTCAGTTTAGCCAATGTCTATCTCATGTTCTTTGGAGCTCTTGATTGGGAATATAAATATTTATGATTGTTATATCTTTTTGGTGAATTGACCCTTTAATTGGTATGTAGTGTCCTTCTTTGTCTCTTATGATGTCTTTACATTTAAAGTATATTTTGTCCGATATTAGTATAGCTACTCCTGCTTTCTTTTGGTTATAACTTGCAAGGAAAATCTTTTTCCATCCTTTCACTTTCAATCTATTTGTATTCTTGTGTCTAAGCATATAGCTGGATTATGTTTCTTAATTGATTCTGCCAATCTGTATCTTTCAATTGGTAATTTAATCCATTAACATTCAAAGTTATTATTGAAAAGGCATTTCTTTTTAAAATTTTTATTAATAAAACCAATCAACATACAATATAAACATTCTTGTTTTCATCACATAGTTGTATATTCATCATCATGATCATTTCTTAGAACATTTGCATCAATTCAGAAAAAGAAATAAAAAGAAAACAGAAAAAAATTCATATATACCGTACCCCTTAACCCTTCCTTTCATTGATCACAAGCATTTCAATCTACTGAATTTATTTTAACGTTTGTTCCCCCCATTATTTATTTATTTTAATCCATATGTTTTACTCATCTGCCCATAAGGTAGATAAAAGAAGCAGCAAACACAACGTTTTCACAATCACTCAGTCCTGTTGTGAAAGCTATATCATTATACAATCATCTTCAAGGAACATGGCTACTGGAACACAGCTCTACATTTTCAGGCAGTTCCCTCCAGCCTCTCTGTTGTGCCTTAACTAAAAAGGTGCTATCTATTTAATGTATAAGAATAACCTCCAGGATAACCTCTCGACTGTTTGGAATCTCTCAGCCATTGACACTTTATTTTGTCTCATTTCTCTCTTCCCCCTTTCAGTCAAGGTTTTCTCAATCCCTTGGTGCTGAATCCCAGCTCATTCTTTGATTTCTGACCCACATTTCCAGGAAGGTCCACACCCTTGGGAGTCATGTCCCATATAGAGAGGGGAAGGGCAGTGAGTTTGCTTGTCACGTTGGCTGAGAGAGAGAGGCCACATCTGAGCAACAAAAGAGGTTCTCTGGGGGTGACTCTTAGGACTAATTTTAAGTAGGCTTAGCCTATCCTTTGCAGGGTTAAGTTTCATATGAACAAACCCCAAGATTGGGGGCTCAGCCTATTGCTTTGGTTGTCCCCACTGTTTGTGAGAATATCAAGAATTCTCCACTTGGGGAAGTTGACTTTTCCACATTTCTCACCAGTCCCCCAAGGTGACTTTGCAAATACCTTTTTATTCACCGTTCAAATCCTCCTGGGATTTATCGAGGCATCACTCTGGACAAACCTAGAAAATCTCATGCCCTGCTCAAGGTTCCATGTGTTTATGGTGTTCAATTAAGGTGTCCACATAAGTTATATTAGGAATTGCACTAGTCAAAATATAAATTTTGTACTAAGTAAATATTTTTTGCTTTAGTCTCAAATATAAGTTAACATTTTAAAATATTAATTAACATCTATTTTCAACACCCTGCATTATTGTCATTCCTTTGTTCTTCCTAATGCAAAATATTTTAAAATTTGTACATTTAGTCACTATTGTTATGCACTCTAGGCATTCCTAGATTATACCAGTCTTTATTGTTTATCTTTCCTTCTGATTTTATTTGTGCCCCAGGCCTCCTCCCTCTGTCATTTTCACATTCAGCTTCATTCTGTGTTCTAACCTTATTGTATTACAGTTAGATAATATTGTTCTATCCATTTATGAATATTTACAATCAGTCCTGTGGCACAATCTGTATCCTTTCAGTTCCAATTACCCAGTATCTACCCTATTTCTATCTCCTGATGACCTCTTTTCTTAACTGAAATTATTCAAGTTCATTCATTAATATTAGTTCATATCAGTGAGACCATACAGTATTTGTCCTTTTGTTTCTGGCTAATCTCACTCAGCATAATGTCCTTAAGGTCCATCCATGTTGTTACATACTTTATAACTTTATTCTTACCGCTGCATAATATTCCATAGTACGTATATACCACAGCTTGTTTAGTCACTCGTCTGTTGATGGACATTTGGGCTGTTTCCATCTCTTGGCAATTGTAATTAATGCTGCTATAAACATTGGTGTGCAAATGTCTGTTTGTGTCTTTGCCCTCATGTCCTCTGAATAGATACCTAGCAATGATATTTCCGGGTCATATGACAATTCTATACTTAGTTTCCTGAGGAACCAGCAAACTGCCTTCCACAGTGGTTGTACCATTTGACATTCCCACCCAGAGTGGATAAGTGTGCCTCTTTCTCCACATCCTCTCCAGCACTTGTTGTTTTCTGTTTTATTGATAATGGCCATTCTGGTGGTTGTGAGATGATATCTCATTGTGGTTTTGATTTGCATTTCCCTAATAGCCAGGGAAGTTAAGCATCTTTTCATGTGCCTTTTGGCCATTTGTATTTTCTCTTCTGAGAAGTATCTGTTCAAGTCTTTTGCCCATTTTGTAAATGGGTTGTCTGTCTTTTTGTTGTTGAGTTGAACAATCTCCTTATATATTCTGGATATTAGACCTTTATCTGATATATCATTTCCAAATATTGTTTCCCATTGTGTAGGCTGTCTTTTCACTTTCTTGATGAAGTTCTTTGATACACAAAAGTGTTTAATTTTGATACACAAAAGTGTTTAATTTTTCTTTCTTTCTTTCTTCAATGCTCGTGCTTTGGATATAAGGTCTAGGAAACCACCTCCTATTATAAGATTTATAAGATATTTCCCTACATTTTCTTCTAACAGTTTTATGGTCTTAGATCTAATGTTTAGGTCTTTGATCCATTTTGAGTTAATTTTTATATAAGGTGTGAGATATGGATCCTCTTTCATTCTTTTGCTTGTGAATATCCAGTTCTCTAGGCACCATTTATTGAAGAGACTGTTCTGCCCCAGGTGAATTGGCTTGACTGCCTTATCAAAGATCAAGTGTCCATAGATGGGAGGGTCTATATCTAAACACTTTATTCAATTCTATTGATCAGTATATCTATGCTTATGCCAGTACTATGCTGTTTTGACCACTGTGGCTTCATAAAACACCTTAAAGTCAGATAGCATGGGACCTCTGACTTCATTTTTCTTTCTCAGGATACTTTTAGCTATTCGGGGCACCCCATCCTTCCAGATAAATTTAGTTATTGGTTTTTCTGTTTCTGAGAAGTAAGTCTTTGGGATTTTATTTGGTATTGCATTGAATCTGTAAATCAATTTAGGTAGAATTGATGTCTTAACTATGTTTAGTCTTCCAGACCATGAACACAGTATGCCCTTCCATTTATTTAGGTCTTCTGTGATTTCTTTTAACAATTTCTGATAGTTTTCTCTGTATAGGTCTTTTGTCTCTTTAGTTAAATTTATTCCTAAATATTTTATTCTTTTGATTGCTATTGTAAATGGATTTTTTTTCACTATTTCCCTCTCAGATTGTTCATTACTAGTGTATAAAAACACTAAAGATTTTTGAGTGTTGATCTTCTAAGTTGCCAATTTGCTCTCCTCATTTATTACTTCTAGTAGTTTTGCTGTGGATTTTGTGGATATAGTATCATATCATCTGCAAACAGTGAGAGTGTTACTTCTTCCTCTCCAATTTTGATGCCTTTTTTCTTGTCCAATTGCTCTGACTAGAACATCCAACATAGTGTTGAATAACAGCATTGATAGTGGACATCTTTGTCTTGTTCCTGATCTTAGGGAGAATGTTTTCAGTTTTAAAAGGCATTTCTTGAATCCACCATCTTATCTTTTTTATTTTATTTGTTAGATCTATATATTCTTTTCCCTCTTTCTCTTTGTATTTTTAAAATTACCCTTAGTGGTACTCTTCAATTCTGTGCCCTTCTCTAGACCTCCCTCTCCTGTCTTTTTTTTTTTTTCAGCTGGCAGAGCTCCTTTTAGTATTTCTAGTAGGGCTGGTCTCTTGTTAACAAACTCTTTCAGTACTTCTTTTGACTATGAAAACTTTTATCTCTCCATCAGTATTGAAGGACAATTTGACTGGATACAGAATTCATGACTGGAAATCTTTCTCTTTCAAGATCTTGAATGTATCATACCACTACCTTCTCACCTCCAGGGTTCTAGTTGAGTTGTCTGAACTCAGTCTTATTTGGTTTCCATTGTATGTAGTAGATTATTTTTCTCTTGCCACTTTCAGGATTTTCTGCTTTCTCTTCAACATTTGACAGACTGAATAGTATGTGTTTTGGGAAAGGCCTCTTTCGATTTATTCTGTTTGGAGTTCATTGGGCTTCTTTGACTTGTATATTTATGTCCTTTATGAGGGTCGGGAAGTTTTCCTTCATTATATCCTAAACTACTCTTCCTAGCCCTTTATTCCTCTCTTTTCCTTCTGTGACACCCGTGATTGTTATATTTGTGCACTTTGTTTTGTCGATCATTTCCCTGAGATTCAATTAATATTTTTTCATCTTTTTTGCCATTTCCTGTTTTGAGTCTTTGAAATCAATTATCCTGTCCTCTGTATCACTTATTCTTTCTTCTGTCTTTTCAGATCTGGTGTTGTGTGCCTCTAGTATGTTTTATTTGGTCAACAGGGTTTTTAATCTCTGTGATATCTGCTATTTTTCTATTTAGATTCCTCTTTATGCTCTTATACTGTCATCTTAATCTCCTTTATGTCATTTGCTATCCCACTTATTTTATTAAGTAGAGTTGTATGAACATCTTTAGATAGTTGTTCCAATGTCTGTGTCTCCTTGGGTGTTTTAAATAGGTCATTAGGCAGGGCTTTATCTGTCTGTATTGTGATATGCTTCCTGATCTTCTGCTGTCTTCACAACATGTCAATATTTTGATTGATTTACTTTGGGAGCTGATTTCTTTCAGTAGTCTAAAGCCCTGTGTTTGTGGGATGGTTGTAGCTGGGAGCAGAGCACAGGGTGGAGCTCTGTATATTGTATGTTGATTTGTTTCAGGGAAGGTATGGGCACAGGTTGAGGATGTTATGCTGATGCTTGTGAACATAGGTACCCAGTGGGCAGGGAGGATGTAGCTATGTGGGTACATGGATCTCAAGACCATAGCCCTGGTGTGTGCTGGTCTAAGGCACTGGGCCCTTTGTACACATGCATAGAGCTGTGGCAGCAGGTCGGCATTATGCCTTTGTAGATTTGGTGCTGATGTGACCCTGCTGTGCAGGTCAGTACTTTTTCAGAGCTGGGAAGTGTGGCTGAGGGCCATGTGCATGCACGGTCCTAGGACTGCTGTAAACTGAGGTTCCCAGAGCTGAATGACGTGATTGAGAGCCCATGCACATGCGTGCATCTAGGAGTGCCATAAACTGATGCACAGAGCTCAGGAGGGGTGGGGTGAGGCTGTGCAACACTATGGGTTCAGGGGCAAGGGTAGCCTGGGTATGGAGGTTAGTGCTGCAGCCTTTATGCACTGGCAACAGCCTGCAGGTAACAGAAAGGGGAAGGTAGTGCTTGGGAGGGTTGCAGGAGAGGTGGGTTGGGCTGCACTTGGGGTGGAGGTGTGGGACAGGTATGTGCACTGGGGGCTGGTGGAGTGGGGGCGCCTGGAGTGCGGTGAATGTGAGCAGGTGACAGTGTTTTGGTGCGTGGGGTGTAGGGTGAGTTGCTGGTCACGAGGCTGTGCTGGTGAGGGTAGTGCACCCAAGGCACATGGCCTGGCTTAATTTCTAGTCCCTGGCTCCTGTTCCTGCACTCCCGCGGGCTCCATGCCTCCATGCCAGGCTCCAGCTTTCTACCTCTCAGTTCCTCGGCCTCTGCAACTAGAGCTGCCCTGTGTGGTGCAGAAGGCTCTCCCAGGTCAGCTGCACTCCCACATCACCACCTCAGTCATCCTCCTGTCCCTTCTCTAACTTTTCTGTGGAGCAGGGCTAATCTTGAGCTACTCTATTCGGCCATCTTCCTGGAAGTCTCCTTTCTTATAGCATCTTTACCCAGTTTTGGTATTAAAATGATATTAGCTAAATAAAATGAGTTATATAGAGTTCCTTTTTCCTGGATTTTTGGGAAAAGTTTGAGCAGGAGTTTTGTTAGTTCTTTTTGGAAATATTTGATAAAATTCCCGTGAAGCCACCTGGACCGGGACTTTTCTTTGTAGGAAGATTTTTGACGACTGATTGACTCTCTTTACTTGTGATTGGTTTGTTGAGATCTTCTGTTTCTTCCTAAGTTAGTGTAGCTTGTTTGTGTGTCTCCAGGAATTTGTCCATTTCATCTAAATTGTCTAGTTTCTTGGCATATAGTGGTTCATAGTATCCTCTTATGATATATTTTATTTCTTCAGGGTCTGTGTTAACACAGTCCTTCTCATTTCTGATTGTGTTTATCTGCAGCCTCTGTCTTTTTTTCTTTGTCAGTTTTTCTAGTGGCCCATCAATTTTATTGATTTTCTCAAAGAACCAACTTTTTTTTTTTTTTTTTTTTGCATGAGTAGGCACTCGGAAACGAATATGAATCTCCATGATGGCAGGTGAGAATTCTGCCACTAAGCCACCATCACGCTGCCCCCAACTTTTGGTTTTAATGATTGTTTCTAGTGTTCTTTTTTTCTCCCATTCATTTAACTCTGCTTTAGTCTTTGTTATTCCCCTTCTTCTGTTTGCTTTTGGGTTAGTTTGCTGTTCTTTCTCACGTTCTTCCAGGTGAGCAGTTAAGTCCTTAATATTTGCTGTTTCTTTTTTTAGCATGGACAGGCACTGGGAATCAAACCTGGGTCTCCAGCATGGCAGCTGAGAATTCTGCCATTAGACCACCACCACATGGCTTTGTTTCTTGTTTTTTTAATATAGGCATTTAGGACAATAAATTTCCCTGTCAGCACAGCCTTTGCCACATCCCATAATTTCTGATAATATGTATTCTCATTTTCATTCATCTCCATATAGGTACTGATTTCTCTAGCAATTTCTTCTTTCACTGGTTGTTTAAGATTGTGTTATTCAATCTCCATTTATTTATGAAAGTTCTCTTTCTTTGGTGATTATTGATAATCCAGCTTCATTCCATTGTGATCAGAGAAAGTGTTTTGAATAGTTTCAATGCTTTTAAATTTATAGAGACCTGTTTTGTGCATCAGCATATAATCTATCCTGGAGAATGTTCTATGAGCACTAGAGAAGCATGTATATACTGGTATTTTGAGGTTCAATGACCTATATATGTCTGTTAGGTCTAATTTATTTGTCAAGTTGTTTAACTTCTCTGTTTCCCTGTTGATCTTCTGTCTGGTTGTTCTATCTATAAGGAGAATGATGTATTGAAGTCTCCTACTATTATTGTTGAAACAGCTATTATTCCCTTTAGTTTTGCCAATGCCTATCTCATGTACTTTGGAGCTCCTTGATTGTGAGCATAAACATTTATAATTGTTATATCATCTTGGTGAATTGTCCCTTTAATTAATATATGTGTCCTTCTTTGTCTCTTATGATGTCTTTACATTTAAAGTATATTTTGTCTGATATTAGTATAGCTACTCCTGCTTCTTTTGGTTACAATTTGCATGGAAAACCTTTCTCCATTCTTTCATTTCAATCTCTTTGTATCTTTGTGTCTAAGATGAGTCTCTTGTAAGCAGCATATAGCTGGATTAGATTTCTTAATCCATTCTGCCAATCAGTATCTTTTAATCGGTAAATTTAGTCCATTAACATTCAAAGTTATTATTGAAAAGGCATTTCTTGAATCCACCATCTTATCTTTTAAATTTTATTTAAAGAAATTTATATGTTTTTCCCTCTTTTTCTTTTTATCCTTTAAGTTACCCTTACTGATACTTTTCAATTCTGTGCCCTCCTCCAGACCTCTCTTTCCTGCCTTTTTTTTTTCAACTGGCAGAACTTCCTTTAGAATTTCTTGTTGACAAATTCTTTCAGGATTTGTTTGTCTATGAAAATTTTAATCTCTCCCTCAGTTTATCTTTTTCTTTCTTTTTTCTTTTTTGACATTGGCAGCCTCTGGGAATTTAACCCGGGTCTCTGGCATGGCAGGTGAGAATTCTGCCACTGAGCCACCATTGCACTACCCTCTCCCTCAGTTTTGAAGGACAATTGGCTAGGTACAGAATTCTTGGCTGGATGTCTTTCTCTTTCAGATATAAGATATATCTCTTCAGATATTAAGATATATCTTAAATATATCATTCCACTGTCATCTTACCTCTATGCTGCCAACTGAGTAGTGTGAACTCAGTGCTATGTGGATTCCCTTGTATGTAGTAGATTGTTTTTCTCTTGCTGCTTTCAGAATTTTTTGCTTTTCTTCAACATTTGAAAGACTGATTAGTATGTGTCTTGGGGAAAGCCTGTTTGGATTTATTCTGCTGGGAGTTCATTGGGCTTCTTTGACTTGTGTATATATATGTCTTTTTTAAGGATTGGGAAGTTTTATATATCTTCAACTGCTCTTCCTAGCCCTTTACTCTCCTCTTCTCCTCTTCTCCTTCTGGGACACTAATGATTCTTATATTTGTGTGCTTTGTTTTGTCTATCATTTCCCTGAATCCAATTCAATATTTTGCATCTTTTTTTGCCTTTTGCTGTTTTGAGTGTTCAAAATCCCTTATCCTGCCCTCTAGTTCACTTATTTTTTCTACTGCTTCTTGAAATCTGCTGGTGTGTGTCTCTAGTATGTTTTTTGTTTGATCAACAGAATCTTTCATCTCTGTGATATCTGCTGTTTTTCTATTTATTCTTTGAAATTCTTCTTTATGCTCTTCTACTGTCTTTTTGATCTCCTTTATGTCATTAGCCATCCCACTTATTTTATGTAGTAGAGTTATATGAATGTCTTTAATTAGTTGTTCCAACATCTGTGTCTCCTCTGGTGTTTTAATTTGGTCATTAGACTGGGTTATATCTGTCTGTATTGTGATATGCTTAGTGATCTGTGTTTTCATCACATGTTAATACCTTGATTGATTTACTTTGGAAGTTGATTTCCTTCTGTAGTCTAAAGCCTTGTGTTTGCGGGATGGATGTGTAGTAGGATGCAGGGCACGGGGCAGTGCACAACTGTGCAGGGATGAGTTGTAGCACAGTTATAGGTGCAGGTTTGGGATGTTACGCTGGTATTGCGAATGTGTGTGCCCAGCAGTCAGGGAGGATGTAGCTGGGTGGGTGCGTGGATCTGTGGGGAATAACCCTGGTATGCACTGGTCTAGAGCATGGGGCCCTTTGTATGCATGTGCAAATCTATGGCAGTTGATCAGCGTTATGCTTGCATGGTCTGCAGGTGGATGTGACCCAGTTGTCCAGGTCAGTGCTTTCCAGAGCTGGGGGTCGTGACTGAGGACCATGCTCATGCATGTTTCTAGGATTATCATAAACTGAAATTCCTACAGCTCAAGTGCATGATGGGGCCTGAGTGCATATATGGGTCTAGGAGTGCTGTAAAGTGATAAGAAGAGCCTGGGGATGGGGGGGGGGCAGGGTGAGGCTGTGCAATAGGTTGGGGGCAGGTAGAGTCTGGCTGGGTATGGAGGTAAGTACCCACAGCCTTTATGTGCTGGTAACAGCCTGTAGGTAGCAGGTATGGGGAGGTAATGCTCGGGAGGGGTGCAAGAAAGGTGCATTGGACTGCTCTTGGAGTGGAGTTGTGGAGTGGATATGCTCACTATGGGTTAGTGGGGTGGGGGCACTTGGAGCCCCGGGTGTGGGGATGGGTGACGGGGTTCAGGTGTGTGGTATATGGGTTGAGTTGTGGGTCACAGGGCTGCACTTGTGAGGGTAGCGTGTTCAAGGAATGTGGCTTGGCTTACTTTCTAGTCTCCATCTTCCATTCCATTCACTTCTGTGGGCTCTGGGCTTCTGCATTAGGCTCTAGTTCTCTGCTTCTCAGTTCCTCAGGTTTTGCAACCAGGGACACCCTATGTGGTGCAGAAGACTCTCCCAGGTCTTTTGCACTCTTGAATCACTGTCTCAGTTGACCTCCTGTCCTTCCTTAACTTTTCCCTGGAGCAGGGCTGAGCTCCATCTACCCTATTCCACCATCTTCACCGATCTCAGCATCCTGTAAGTTTTGATATGTTGTGTTTTCATTTTCATATACCTCAAAATATTCCTGATTTCCTTTGTGATTTCTTCTTTGACCTTTGGTTTTGTAAGAGTTTGTTGTTTACTTTCCACATATTTTTGAATTTTCTATTTCTCCCTCTATTATTGATTTCTAGCTTCATTCTACTGGGTTCAGAGGAGATACATTGTATGATTTCAGTATTTTCAAATATCGTGTATCCTGGAGAATGATCCATGCTCACTAGAAAAGAATGAGTATTCTATTGCTGTTGGTTGAAGTGCTCTTTATGTGTCTGTTAGGTCTACTGGTTTAGCATATTGTTTAACTTTTCTATTTCCTTATTAATCGGTGTAGCTATTCTACCCATTATTGAAAGCACTATATTAAAATCTCCTTCTGTTAATATGGAACAGTCTGCTTCTCCCTTCAAATCTGTTAATATTTCTTTGATCTATTTTGGGGCTCTGCCATTAGGTACATATGTGTTTATAACTGCTATGTCTTCTTGTTGAATTGACCCTTTTATCAGTATATAGTGACCCTCTTTGTTCCTCATAACAGTTTTTTAATTAAAGTCTATATCATCTGATAGTAGTATAGCTACCCTAACTTTCTTTTGGTTACTACTTGCATAGTATATTTTTTCCCATACTTTCAGTTTCAACTTCCTTATGTCTTTGAATTTAAGATGCATCTCTTGTAAACAACATATAATTGAGTTATGTTTTTTTTACATTTAAAGAAAGTACATTTATGTTTAAAGAAACAACTGATAATGCAGGACTTTCTTCTGTCATTTTGCTTTTTGTCTTTGTAAGTCTTATATTGTTTTTGAGTCTCAATTCTTCTGTTAATGCTTACTTTAATATTTATTTGTTTTTTTGTTTGGTTTTTTTTTGTATCGAACCATTTCAAGTCCCTTTCATTTCTTTCTGAGTATATGTTTCTTGCATTCTCTTTATGGTTAACATCGGGTTAAATTTGACATCCTAAATCTGTAACATCTCTATATTTGACTTAATACCAACTTATCGTCAATAGCATACAAAATAATGTTCCCTTAACCCTTTGAAAAAAATAAGATCTTTGTACTTGTTACAAATTATACATTTTACAATCCAAAATCATCAACGTGTCATTACTTTTATGCATTTGTATTTTAGCATCTGTAAGAAGAAATTGAGTTACATAACATAAAATATAGTACAATAGCCCTAGCATTTATAATTATCCATTTGGTTACTTTTGCAGGAGGATTCATTTCTTTTAGTCACATTGATTTACTGTCTAGTGTCCTTTCCTTTCAGTCTGAAGAACTCCCTTCAGGATTGTTTGTAGGGCAGGTAGTGGTGACAGACGCCTTCAGCTTTTGTATTTTTGGAATATCTTATTCTCTTCCTCATTTTTGAAAGAAAGTCTTGCTGGATATACAAGTCTTGGTTGACAGATGTTTTCTTTCAGCACTTTAAATATTTTATGTCAGTTCCTTCTTGACTCCATGGTTTCTGATGAGAAATTGGACTTAATCATATGGGATTCCCTTGTACATAACTCATTGCTTTCCTCTTATAGCTTTCAAAACTCTCTCCTTGTCTTTGACATTGAACGATTTGATTGCTATGTGTCTGGGTGTGGTTCTCTTTTAATTTACACTAGTTGTGGTTCATTGGGCTTCTTGAATGTGGATATTCATGTCTATCTTTAAATTTGGGATGTTTTCTGCCATCATTTCTTTGAATATTCCTTCTGCCCCTTATTCTCTTTATTCCCTTCTGAGTCTCCCAAAATGAGTATATTGGTACAGTTGATGATGTCCTACAGGTCTCTTAAGCTCTGGTCATTGTTTTATTCTTTCATCTTTCTAGTCTTCAGCCCAAATCATGTCTGTTGTGTTGTCTCTGAGTTCACTAATCCTTTTAATCATTAAAACTGTGAGAGAATAAATTCCTACTGACCTGTGGTATTTATGACAGCAGACCTGACAACCTAAGTCAACTGCTTTTGCTTGTTCCTGGATGCTAGGCTTGTGCTCACACAGAGGTTCTCTGAAACCTGGTCCAGCTATAGTCTTGAGCTACCTTTGTATGTCTGGACTTCAAGACCAGTGCTTTCTCAGTATTTATGCACCTCCCCTCTGTGGCTCACTGTGTTGGATCTGTGGTTAGTATTAGGTGATATTTCTTGCTTCTTTCACAGAAGTAAATGTTTTTTGTTTTGCTTTTTTGTGTTCTATCCCCACCCTAGCCAAAATAGGTCTTTGTCTATGATATGGTGTCAACAGGATTTTCTGCCCTTTTTCCAGCACCTTAAGGCTTTTGCTTCAGAGGCAAAATGGTCGCAGGAAGTGGGTAAGGCTGTGTGTCTTTATTCTAGCATTTGCTGTTTAGGTCTTAATAGCCTGCACCACTGAGGGCAAGAAGGAGGGCTCTCTCAGGTCCCTGTTCTGTCTCCTCATGAACACTGGGGGTCAGTCTTGGAAATGGCATTTGTAATTTAATGTAGAACACTCTTAGGTATTGTTTCCAGTTACTCCAAACTGGCCCTCCATCACTCATTTGCTCCTTTAATAACTTGCTAAATTTTTAGCTGGTTTCTTTTTAATTGCTTTTATGGAAGCAAACTCTTTCTCTTGTGTTCTGCCATGAATGGAGCCAGTTTGAGTGTCTGTCCATAGCCATATTTCTCCATACCATAACTATGCATTTAATCAATCTGCACTTAATTAGATTGGCCCTTTTCTAGTGTGTTAGCTTTTCTATGGACCTTATTCTGGGCCCTATCCTGGCCTCCATTAATGTATTGACTAAGAACTATTTCATCAAATATATAGATGACAGAATAGTATACTAAATCTGAACAACTCAAGATAAGAAGACAGAATGGTCCCAGCTGCTTAGTTCATCCTAAGGGATTCATTCCCTTGGTGCTTCTCCCTGACCCTCCCTACAGAGAACCCATGTCCAGAGGGCCCTCCTGGCTCTGCATCTGCAGTATTTCTACCAGTGGATTAGGAGTGGTTGAGGGCTGAACCTCTGGACTTAAAGTGCTCAGCTCATGCAGTGACTCTTTATGCATATATGGGGAGGAAGGAGGCAGGAAAAGAGGATACACTTTATCCTTTGAAAAAGAAACTAAAAGGTAATTGGCTTTGTAAAAGTAAACAAAAATCAAAAAAAGAAAAAAATTAATTTTCCCTGGGGCAAAAAGGGAGAGACTCCTATCCCTTCGTTTTCATTGGAGCATTCTTTTAAAACCTTGTAATTACAATTGTTTTCTCTGCTTCTTTGAGAGTAAATATTTTTTAAAGCTATTAAACCTCTTTTACAATTTTACAACCCGGGGAAGTCTTTTTCAAAGAGCTGGTACCATATCACGGAAATATAAACCTCAAGAACAATAGCATCCATATTGTCCCATCTCCATGGGAGTATAATTTAGGCATTTGAGTCCAATTTGTAACTATCCACTTGTCTTAGAGATGTGAGAAGTGTTATTATTCCTTTGGATAGAGGCAGTTAACAAATACAAAGTACAAGTCAATTACCAGATTAAGATGAACTATGTGTGACAGTGGTGCTGGCAAGTCCTCTTAGTTGAGCACTAGTAATCATTTATCTCAAGAACAGGTAACAGTCCTATCTACTTGGTTATGCAAACTGGTAAGATTTCTTTCTTTCAATGCCTGTGATGTATTACATTCTGGTTTGCCAATATAATAATAAAATTAGTTTGTTTTCTCTTCTACTTTGTGCACAGGTTTTCTGGGAAAATTATTTTGTTAATTATGTCTCCCTGAGAGTTTTCTCTAAAATCCACAGAAGATAAAGTTTGAGAAAATCTTGGCTATGGGAATAATAGGTAAGAAGAAGAACCCAGGCTTTCAGTGTGAAGCATGGCTTGGAAAGGGAAGGTAGAAATCATACTCCTCTAGGCTCTCTGTGACTTTCGTGGTAGGTGGGAGGAGGTTCTGCCATATGAGATGGTCATGTTTGCCAAAGGGATGGGAAGTCCTTTGAAAGCTGACAATACATGCTGTGAGGCCCATCACAGTCCACAGAAGGAACTGTTGGTGGTTGGGAGTGAAGGGCATTGCTGGGATGGTGCTTCTCCCAAGGCTCATGGGGTAGGAGAGACCTAGAGCCTACAAATGAGGCTGGTGGAAATAACATTCTGCCAAAGACCCACCTGGAAGTAGCAGCTCCCACCTGGGCAGGAATTTCTGCCAGACCACATGGCTCTGCATGGTACCTTTCTTCTGAGAATACAGAAAGAAAAGGGAGTTTTCCCTTTATAAAAGCCAGTTATAGTTACATTTAAAAGCTCCCTATAACTCCTTTTCTTATCGTATGACCTTTAACTAAGGGTCAAGAACAAAATTGCGAGTTGGCTCCTAGTCCTTGTGGTATCCAGGAGACTCTTTCCAGAATGGCTTTGAACAGCACTTTAAGAGGCACACTACAAAGGTGAGACTAGAGATGCAGGCATGTTTACAAGAAGAGTCGAGTGTATACTCCCCAAGGATGATTTCAGAAAAACCCTTTCAGGAAACAGTGCACCAAAGAGATTGGTGTTCAGGAGTATAGCATTGAGATTTGGTTTGAAAACTACAGAATGAAACAGACAAGACTGGGGTTTGGATGCTCCTTACAAAAAGATCAAAACCAGGAACAGAGCAAACCTCAGTCTTGCACTCAAGACTCCCTACTAAAAGAAGCCAGAATACCCCAGACATCCATCATGAGAGTTCAAACAAGTATACTAGGGCAAGTCTTTGAGAGTAACTGAATCCCTGATAATCGCTATCAGAGAAGAACTGGCTAGATCAATAGGCATTTCACAACCAAGAGTTCAAGTTCTATGTCTGTGGCACCAAATATGTCCTCTCTGTAAGTGGTATTGCCTCCAGAGCTGTTGTTGCAACACTTGAACTACTTTGAGTTGTCACAGTGATCTAGAGCAAGGGTATTTAGTGGTAAAACCTGGTGTTGCAGGTTACATTGCTGCAAAAGGAAGAGTTTCCAAACCAGATTGTCATCCATTCAGAATCACTGGCAGCAAAGAATGGAAAAATATCTAAATTAATACCCATCTTAGGAATACTTCCTGGTTTCCTACACCTTGGCAGTGTTGTGAGAGACTGTTACCTGTAAGGTAGGATATTTTTCTGCATTCCTTGCCCCATCAACTAGATACAAGCAAAGTCCCTGACCATATCCGCCCCCCCCCAAATTGTAGCAACCAAAAAATGTATAGACATCAATAAAAGTGCTTGTGTTGAGGGACAAAATCTCTGTCATTGAGTACCTTCTTCTACCCAAGTTATGGGCATAGTATTTTATTAGATATTAAATGCTTATGAATTATGAAGCATGTTCATAGGATGATCAGCACAGAAACTCTTGAAATATGTTATTTGTGTAGATAAACCTATGACAGTATTTCTATACCTTTGCATAAGACATGTATTCTTATGCACACATCAGTGAAGAGTAGAAAAAGTCAGTTAGGTCAAGAGAACTTCTTTGCTGGTCCTTGTTGAAACTAGAGGGCAGATTCAAAAGCCCAAGCCTTTTCAGTCAGACTTTCAACTCACCTACAGTTTCCTGCTGGATGTGTCATGAACTCATTTTATGTGTTTGTGTGTGTATATATATATATATATACACACACACACACACAAATTATATATATATAAGCTGAACCTGTGGGTAGAATTATTAAATTAAATTTTAGATCCAGGAAAGAACACCTGCACCAGTACAGATGATTTTCATGTAGATCACAGGAAGTAGCAACAGGGAAAAATTTTGAAGAACGAATGGTGGTGACGTATGTGGAGACTTCATAGGTGGCGTATGTTTGCAGTGAATCTCCAAACATCCCCTATAGCACCAAATGAGTAACAGAAAATTGTGGAATTCCAGAGAAATAAAGGGACAGAGAATTGATAGACAGAGTGTGAAATTCTGGTAAACCAATGTAAGATACATCCCATGGCAAGAGTAAATCATTCCTTTATATGAATGTTAAAGATCAAATTTATATGTCTATATCTAGATGTATGTATATGTATATATATATATACATATACATATACATATACACATACACATAAATATACAATCACCCCAAAATAAAGCTTATATATTTAGCCTTGTTGCTTTACAGATAACAAGAAACAGCTGGACTGTCTTATATCTTATGATGTCCATGTATCCTTTACCTCACTTAGAAATGGTTTCTGAACTGAAGTGATCAACCCTTTGAGCAGAGCTAAGGGAATCCATAAATTCCTTGGGAGTTAGCCCAAGTGGGAGGCCAGATCTGATTTTTCAGCAGCACCAAATAGACATCCCAAGAAGGCTTCATTATTTTCTTGCCCTGTAGTCCTTCTGCAAGAACAAAAATTTTCTCATTGCTCTTTCTCCAATCCATGGATCCTTTGTTTCTTGTCACCCCAGTGGGATCTGTGGGATCCAGGAAGCAAGTATCATGATGGTTCAGCCCATCCAGGTTGTGCAGGGAGGACAGAACTCTGATGCCCCCCTACCCCTAAGAATCATTTCACAATTTCACCGACTCTGGGCAGGAGCATCTCAGATACACAGACTCCTTTTTGGCCCCAGTGCCAAGCAAAATGCCAGGATCACAGTGAGCACACTGGCAGGGAAGTACTGCAGTCAAAGGTCTCTTCAGCCTTATCCTGAGC